>CAOLHI010006292.1:0-37320 GCA_948474755.1 Ctenosaura bakeri
TTTGGGAGTTTCACTGTACTACCTAAGGAGCCAAATTATAAACAAAGGAAATGTAAAATGTCATACATATTTAATGGAACTTTACCTCTTTCCAAATGGCATATCTGTTACAATGACATCCACAGAGCCAGTCCTCAATGGCAGACTGCAACTATCCCACTGAATACTATCTATGGGTTTTCCTGCAGATACACTATCATGAATTAAAAAACAAAACAAAAAAACAGATCACACAAGAAGTGACCAGAAAAATGTATTTCAGAACCAACATCCACATAACTATCTGAAATATTTTTAAAACAGCAAATTAAACATGAAAAAGTTATGTAAACACATTGCAAAAACCAATAATTATTGCATAGGCCACTGCTGTGCGTTTCATTCTTACCTTTCTTTACTTCGAATTTGCTTCAGTAAAGAGGAGATATTATTTGCTGTTCTTTTCATAGCCTGTGGATTGTTATCTCCAGCAATATGATAGCAATTAGGCCATTCAGCAGCCCCCTGTCAGGAAAAAAACACACACATTGAACTGGAAATACTATATATAGACTATATGTTGTTTGGTTTTATATTGGAGAAGTGAATGTTATATCTAGGTCAGCTCAGAGAAGAGAACTGGTCCAGGAGATGGAAGAAATTGATTGTGTTTGTAAAGGAGAGAGAGGGCTATGAGGATGTGGATGATAGAGTTAAAATGATATACCACATTAAGGGAAAAAGAAATTAATTATGACACACCATTCCACGGCTGGGTGCAGAGAGAGGAGAAGAGATGGAATATAAATGTATGCGATTTGCATGTATAACGAATAATTCAAATAGATAAAAATATAAAAAACATACACACTGAACTCAGTAACAGTAACAACCCACCTGAAATGTAATTTTAGATAATAGCAATAATAAAATTTAAAATTAGAATGGGAAGTTATCCTACCCACAGCTCCTTAATGCCTTTGTCCTAAAGAGACAAATTAGGGAGATGAGGCTCTGTACACAGTTGCCCTAGATTGGGGATATGATCAACAGTTGATGGTTAAGCTGTCTGTCTACCAGAAAATGACTGTAGATTGACAGAAGCAGTTCCTGTTCTGGGGGTGCACTGAACGGTTGCTTCAGCTGTAGACTGAAAGAATGTCTTTAAACACATACAGACTTTAGGATGTCATGTTTGGTGAAGAACTCTGACCAGGTCTCTATTCTTACCCTACCAATTCTTTCAAAAATGAAAAATGAAACTCCTACTGCCTCACAATGAATCTACTATACACAACTCCTTTGCCAGAAGATTGCCAGGTAGTAGCCTATTGGCCAAGTACAGGACTTTTTACTCTACCTTTGTGGCCAGAGAGAATAGGATGCCTATACCTTCATACAAAGAAAATAGCAATTTATTCATTGGCCCTGTTTGGATTCAGGAGAATCATTTATTTCCCAATGATTGCCCCTTTGACCCAGACAGCTATTACATAGAGAGACATTTGGAAGCTGCTGCAGACATCAACATGCTGCTGAACAAAAATATACAGAATATAAACACAGAGTTGGGAAGTCAGTAAAAGAGTCTTAATCAAGCCTACGGCTTTTTGATCTCATCTCCATAATACAACAGTGCATATAATAAGCTTTTCTAAAATGTTACTAACTTTTTCTAAGCACTTTGCTTATTTTATATATCCTGTTAGGTTACAGATGGGCAACTCACGTGGCTACGCTATACGTCTATCACAGAATAATGCATCCAAGCCTGCAGTTCTAAACACAGCAATTTGAATCTCTGAATTCTGGGAAACTGACATCTGAGTAAGCAGTATTTAGGAGCATGAAAAGTACGCATTTTTAAATAACATCTTAATACCTAACAGAATACATTCCACCCAGTGTTTCACAATGATATGTCAATATGCTATCTCTGAGGGTTCAGCGTTTAAGTTATTAGTAAACATAGTACCCTACATATGTATTCTCAAAAGCACCACAGAGCCCAATAGGCTTACCTTTAACTAAATCGGTACAGGATGACAATCTACATTGCACAAGCTATTCAGTGCTTTACAAAAACTTTTAAGGGGGGGGCTACAGTACCTCTATTGGTATAGCACCTGTCCCACACATTGGATCAATTATTATATCAGCTGGTTGAGGATCACATAGCCTGAAAAAAAATGGAAAAGAAGGAACTGATGCCAAAAGGAAACATTCATCATCTGATCTGTGATAAAGACAAAGAAAGGATATGAAAACACTATTTAACACTAATATGTTTAAAGTAGAATACCTGGCTCTCAAATGTTATTACTAGTTAATATCGCTGTCGTTCGTCATACAAAAAAAAAAAGCCATTCAGATCATTTTTTATATATAAAAAAGGAAAGATACATGTAATAGATAAAAAACTTAAAGGTACAAGGTAACCAGGAAATAAATTTCAAAGTAAAGATCCGATTTCTCACTGGAAGACCTTGAAATTGTTCCAGTGACAGATCACGGCACTTACCTAAGCATACCATAAGCTAAAGTAGATCGTAAAGTTGTGGGTCCAAAATGTGTAATATTTCTTCTATGAAGACTCTCCTCCGTCAAGGCAATCCCTACTACTACTTCATTATTGTGGATGTTCAGAAGAACCTGGAATAAAATTCCATACTATTTGAAATACTTCAAATATTAACTATAGCTAAATCGCTGCATTTTAAAAATACAGGAGCTACTACCTTACAATATCAGGAAATGGATCATAGAATTTCCAATATCCAAATTGTTATTTGGAAACCTGCTCCATCCACAAGCTCTGTCCTATTTAGGGACTACAAATCCTGTGGCTACTATCTATTCTAACACTTGGAGTTTACACTGAACAAAACAGAGCAAAACAACTGACATACTCCCCAACTGGTTCTTACCAATCATCACAGGAATCTGCCTTATACTGAGTAGATCATCTGGTTCATCCCCCCTAGTATTATCAACACTGGTAGGCAGTGACTTTCCAGTTTTTGAATCAGGACTTATTTGAGTCCTATCTGGAGATACCAGGGAATGAACCTAAGACCATCTGCACATGAAGCAAGCACACACTGTATTGCTAAGGTATAGTTCTTGAGCCTGTGTCCCATTGACAGGCAGGCACCAGTGTCTGGAAACCCTGAGATAATGTAGAAACTATTGGCCACCTGTATAATATTTCTTTGTGAAATGAGACTGAGGCGGTGCAGGAAAACAGACATCCCTTCATGTTTCATATGGAATAAATTTATTAATCCAGATAATTTTTAAAAAACGTTGTTTATCAAGAGAGTAGCAAAGTGCTGAGGTTTCCATCTTGTCCCCTATGCTGTTCAATAACTATACAAAGCCACTGGGTGAACTCATAAGGAATTCTGGGGTGGGCTGCCATGGGTCTGCTGATAACATCCAGCTCTATTTCTCCTTGTTGTTGGAGCTATGCAGGACCAGTGTCTGGATGCTACAATGGCTAGATGAGGACCAATAAATAGAAGCTGAACCCTGATAAGATAGAGATTCTGTGGAGTGCTGCTTCTTGAGTTTGGTAATTGGGTAAGCTAACGGCCAAAGAGAAGGTTGCACTCCCCCAAAGGACTAGGCCTGTAGCTACTACTAGATCCATGTTTGTCACTGAAACTTCAAGTGGAATGCATGGTTCAGAGTGCTTGGTGCCAGTTTAAAGTGATGTACCAACTACAGACTTTGCTGCATGGGGACAGCCCAGTCACAGCAGTCCACACACTGGTAAGTTCCAATTAGCCTACTGTAATAGTAGTGCAAAATTAGCGCAAAATGTGGTAGCGTGATTGCTGGTTGGCATATCACTGACTCAACATATAATGCCTGTCTCAGAAGAGGGGCACTGGCTGCCATTTGGGGTTTCTAGAATGAATTCCAGGTGATTACATACAAAGCCCTAAATAACGGGAATTCAACACTATACAACACATACCTGAGGACTGAAGTTTGCAGGAGGGGCCCTCCTCTATATCTACGGTGAGGGGAATAAAGTATGGGAGAAAATGAGAGAGGTGCTCTCCACCTGTGGCACCCCAACTGTGGAATAATCTCCTCCTGGAGGTTTGAATGGCACCATCATTAGTTTCTCTCTGACGTCAAGTCAGAAAGTTTTTTTTAATTAAAGCCTTTGGATCCAACCTTTCTTTACATGTACAGCACACCTGCCTTATTTGTGGGGGAATGGTTCCAGGACCCCTGTGAATTGCATATTGTGAAAAATTGCGTGCTCACAGGTTCCTATGAAAAAATATTGAGTAGGGCAGCAGTGGTGGTGGTGACAAGCTGCAATTGAGATGCACCAATTGCTGCTGCCCCATCCCTGGAGAAGCCGCTGGCTACCCTGCAATTGTTGGCAGCAGCGGTGCCAATCCTGCTTGCTTGTTTGTAAACAAATTAGTAGGATCAGTGCTGCTACTGTCCACAATCGCTGGGCGGACAGCAGTTTCCATAGGGAGACTAGAGCAGGAGCGGTGCTAATTCTGCTCATTCATTTCTCTGAGTCCACCTCTCGCTTGAGGAATGGAGGAGCAAGCACACCACAAAGCAAACTCTCAGACACCACAAAAGATGCAAACACCTTTCTTGATGTCCTGCCTCTGGGAAGCACACTAAACACCTATTTTGCAATGCCTAAGAATGCACACCTGGCACCCAGGTTTTGCTGCCGCTGCCCCTGCTGCCTTGGGGTCTCTTCTGCACTGAGTCAGATAATTAATTTTAAAAATATTTTTGCACTTTCCAGTATATATTGGGTTAGATTCACGCATCCTGAGTTCATGAATATGGCAGACCCACTGTATATTGTTTTTAAACTGTAGTTTTTAAAGCTGTTTTAACTTTTGACTTGTTTAACATTTTTATCCTGCTTAAACTGTTAATTGTTTTAATCTGGAATTTTTTTAAAAACACTGTTTGAAATTGTTTATACTGCTGTATTTGTACGCTGTTCCATAATAAAAGGCACAATAAAAATATTTTAATGAATACATTAAAACATTTTTCAATCCAATTAGTGTTTAGAACAATACCTACCTTCTTGCTCTCTGCAGGCTAAGGCATTCAAAGAAATGACATGCGCCATATACAATCTCCATTCATCTCCTTATCTCACTGAATGAGATGCACTATCAGAGAACACTCTGGTTATCAGATATCTGAATTTTGCTGAAACAAGTAGTGGCTCAAATCTTGTCATAATTAATTCCTAAATCTTTGCATATTAGAGAACATTGTCCCATCCCCACCACCAAAATTACTAGAGTATTTTACCTCTACATCAAAATTGGTCATGTCTGCCTTCCATTGAAAAAAATCTTGTACTGCTCCTCCAAAATCTCTTGCTGCCTCATTAGATTTAAAGCTGTGTTTATCACCAGCTCTGTTGCATGTCACCCGAAACTTCAGTGTCTCAGATTCCATTTCACACTTCTTACAATCTTCCAGTTCATTTTTGTTTTCATCATTGGATGTCAACTCTTCTTTAGGATCAGACTGCTCATCATCAAGTGGTACTTTTTCATCAGTACATTCAGGGTCCTGGATTTCAGCAGACTCCAAAGTATCTTGCACTGGTTCATCTGTTTCTTCACCAACAGCTCCCTGTTCACTTTTGTCTTCCTTTGGCTTCTCTTTTCTTGCATTACTTTGTTGACTACCTTTCTTCCGCCTTGTTTTTCTTTTCTTAAGACTTGTATTTAACTTCCATACTTCCAAAGCGTCCGTCCAAGGCAGTTTCTTAGCCAAATCCTCTAAATCCTTTAGAGCTTCTTCCTGCAACACATGAGGAGAAAGCACCCGCAGCTTCTTTTACACAGCCAAGTAATTTCCTATGTCTGCTAAATTTCATCTGGAATAACCCGATGCACTTGATGAAGCAGACTCAGCCTACAAAAGCTTATACCACAAACTTCTTTTTCTCAGTACCAGAGGTGCTACAAAATCCCTTTGCATACTGTCAGCTACAACAGTAATTGCTCTGCTGCTTTGGGACATGATATATCATGGCTACAACACAGTGAACTCTTAATGGCATGAAATGGCTTACTTGTGTTCATTGGAGCTTTCAGACCAATCATGTAACAGTAGTCCCTCCATACTAAATAGCAGCTACTGAAATCCTCTTTATAAAGTTTATAAAGCACTCAGGACTACATACATGGAAAAATAAAATATGCTGAAGCATAAGCAGATCTTAGAAAATGGAAAACTAAAGGCAAAAGGAATATAGGACTAGCTGTGCCATCAGACAACAACATGACCTAATTAACCTGCTGGAATATATTTGCACTATTCATTGTTGGGAAGCTGCACATGAATGCACATGAATATGCTAATTACCTCCACTTTTGATTCCTGAAAAACACGTTCTACAGGACAAACCTTACTTGGATAGCATTCAGAGTACCAAACACTGCTATCAATTTACTGGCTGGCACTGCTCAACTGGAAAATATGAGACCTTATTCAACTTGCAATAGTGATGTGCTGGTTTCGGCATTCAGTTCAAGGTGCTTGTATTAAGCATTAAAATCTTAAGGCTGAGACATTACATCATCCCAGCATGATGTAAATATGATACACAAACATTACACAGTCCCTATACTGAATATATCCCTATACTGAATGTGAGTGCAACATATGAAAAACCAAGAATGCACACAGCTTTTACCTTAGTGCACAATGTGTAATGTGCAGAGGCAGTGCACATTATGAAATGATACACCAAGTGTATCTTGGTGTATTATGACACATCTGCAAAAGTTCTGCATGCAGAACCCTGCTCTTGTCACCAGTACCTCTGTATGTCCCCTCTGCATTGTCCCAAAGTGCTACACTGCATGCACAGCACAACTTTCACCTCTGTATGTCACCAACAAGATAGTGGCCTAAATAATTGGGTTGTGGATATCTAAGAGACTGCCTTTGAAGAATATACAGGACGTGCTAGCATCAGAAATGTTGCTCTGGGCACTGCCACCAAATGAGGCTTCAGCAATATTGTGAATGTAATATTCATTTTAAAAAGCCTTCCCTAAGGCAACCCATCAGACACTGACATTATATAAGTTCAGGCTAAAATGAATCTGGCACATGATTTCTTGCTCTAAGTTTTCAGAACCATAGTATATAGCTAGCTAGATTTGTCATGCTTTAATTTCTAATGGTTCTATTGTTTCTGTTGTTTTGGCTGTGTTCATTTTTTATCTGTTATATTATTACAATACAGTTCTTCCTCCACATTCACGAGTTTCACTTTCACTAATTTGATTATTCTCAGGGTGCCCGCTTGCCCCTCATTCTCCCCCTCCCACCCCATTCCCACCCTGCTTGCTCCTCCCATTCTCTCTGCCGCTGGTGCAGGCATGCCCCACGCCAACAACAGGAAGGTCCAGGGAGGGTGATCACCATTTCCCTGCGCTCCTCCCACTGCCCCCACTGCTGCAGGTGCACCTGCACGGGTGGCATGAAGCTCTGGGGAGGGTGATTGCCAAATCTCTGTGTTTGTCCCACCACCCTCTCCATGCACCTGTGCAGGCGGCAGAAAAGTCTGGGTGGGCGATCACCAATTCCCCACATTCCTCCCGCCGCCCCCATCATGGGTGCATGCTGCGCCAGTGGCAGGAAGGTCCAGAAAAGGTGATCACCAGTTCCCTGCTTTCCTTCTGCTGCTGCAGCCAGTGGGGGTGTGCCTCACTGGGTGGCAGGAAGGAGACTGCCTGTTCCCCGCCTCCTTGCCCCCTGCCCGGGTGGGTGCACCTGCCGGGCAGAAGCCTGTAGCAAGAGGGCCCTATTCGCGATTATTTGACATTCATGACGGATTTGTATCCCTATCCCTCACAAATGTGGAGGGTCTACTGTATCGTGCATCATAAAATAACATGTGCTTCATCTGGCAAAAATGGATGGATGCATGCACCATTGGGGGCAGAAACGTGGAAAGAGGGCAGTGGATTTCTTTTCACTTTGAACTCTTTCTAATCAAGCCATTTTTTAAAAAAAAAATATAATTTTAAGAATTCATACCTAAGTTTACTCACTATCTTCTTCCCTCTCCATCCCCACTTCCTCTTTTGCAATTTATGATATTATTAACCAGCAGGTAGGACATTGTTTAGAGAGTTGTGTTGTGTGGTGTAGTAGCTAAGAGTGTTGGACTACAATCCTGGAGCCCAGGGTTCGATTCTCTGCTTGGCCATGGAAATTCACTGGGTGACCCTGGGCACATCACACACTCTCAGCCCATAAGGGTCACCATAAATCAGAAACAAGTGGAAGGCACACAACAAGGATCTTGTTTAATCTTTCTACAGAAGTCAAATGACAAGCTGTTCATACACTAAAACAGTATACTGTAAAAGATTCATTGTCATAATAAAATTATTAAATTATCTCCATAGCTAGCATGTTGAACTTCTATATTTTTCACATTAAAAATAACAGGCAACTTCCACAAAACAAATACTTGATTTTTTTGTCATTTAAAAATTACATGTGCTTGGAAGAATGGAGTATTTAAAAAAGCTTACCTTAGTTTCTTTAAACTGATACTCTTTGAATTCTTGAACAACAACAAATAGGTTGTCAACTGAACGCAACTGGTGAACCTAGATGAAATTAGAGATACTCTTGTTAACTGTTGGGACACTTTCCATATCCTTATAGCCCAGTTTGCTAGACCACATTACTACTTCTGCATACAGGTTGTGTGAAACATCATGCTCATTATTGTCAATGGATGCAACGGGCACGTGCCTGCACTGCCATAGGCATGCTTACTTTGCATCCACTGAAGATAATGGGAGAGAAGCATTCACTTTTTAGTTTTACAGAGATGGAGGGATTTTTCCAGAACAGAATCCCTGCATATACCGAGGACACACTGTATTTGAGGAATATACTTTTGTGTTCTGTTGCTATATATTTTAAATGCAATTCTTCACCCACTACCAGCATACCAATACCAGCAACCTTCAGTTTGAAGGGTGATTTAGTACTAAAGACTGCAACTCTATTTCCACTGAATCGAGTTCATCCACTGAACATCCACTGGACACCTGCTTGAACAGGCAGGGCTATACAAGGAAAAACACACAATTACAAAATAAAAAAAAAATCTGTTTGCTACTCTCCATATCATCTTTCTTTGATGTGCAAAATTTCAGTATTTGAATTTCCTTGCTTTACAAAGAAGAGGCCATTTTAAAGGCGAGATTGCAATTCTGCCCTCTGCGCCCAACCAGGAAAAGTACATGTGGTTAACAGCAAGGAGCCCTACAGCTTCAAACAAATATGCCAGCTGTTGTGGGTTTTCCGGGTTTTGAGGCCATGTTCTACTAGTATTTTCTCCTGACATTTTGCCTGCATCTGTGGCTGGTATCTTCAGAGGATCTGGCGGCATGGAAGTGAGACAGAGACAGTGAGCCTGTCTCACTTCCATGCCACCAGATCCTCTGAAGATGTCAGCCACAGATGCAGGCGAAACATCAGGAGAAAATACTAATAGAACACAGCCTCAAAGCTGGAAAACCCACAACAACCTATGGATTCTGGCTGTGAAAGCCTTCGAGTTTACATCAAATATGCAAACTATTAAACTGATAAGAACAGATACTACATTTGATTTTAGCCAAAAGGCCAATAATGCTGAATGCTGTTTTTTAAATGGTTACTTTGTTTTTTATATAATATGGAAAATAAAAAATACGCAACAGATATTTGAAGGCATACAGACATGCATTGTTCAAATAATAAATATCTGCAAACCTGTGGAAGGCGGACAGCAGGAATTTCAAAATAGATTTTCCCTCGGTCCTTGCTAATTCTGGACTTGGATCCTAATTTCTCTTGTACTTCATCTGCAGCAGTCACCTCAAAGCCAGTTGGTACAGTAGCTCCAATAGTGACTATAATATTTTCAGGTTTTATGTCAAGATTGGCTCCACAGTTATCACTTAACATTTTACATGCATTATCTGGGGTCACTTCAGACAATGTATTGCCAGTCTCTTCAACTCCAGACATTCTGGTAGCCTGTTTGTTTATAGACCTTCTGAAAAAGAAATCATTATTTTACAAAAATTATCAAAAGATTTAAGCAATGCACCTGTTGAAATCTTTGAAGCAACGAGACTGGACAAATTCTTCTTGTTCAACACTACATTCTAAATTAAAAGTATATCCGATCTTTTTATGTAGAAAGACCTCACAATAGTTAAGAAACATAGTTTGGAATCATACAGTTTCTGAACATTTACTAGTATCAGCTGCTAACCTAATGTAGCAGGGAGGCAGGTGAAAACTAGGTGTGAACCTCAATCGCCCATTGTTCAGACTGCCTACTATCCGAATTCCAGAATGATGTTTAGAAAGAACCCAAAAGTTGGCTAAGTCAAACACAGCAGCCCAATGTAATGTGTTATAATAACACCAGAACTTCAGTGTACTTAGGCTTAGCTTTCATAATTCTGGCATGAGAAAAAGAATCATAGAAATGTAGAGTTGGAAGAGACCCCAGGGGCCATTCAGTCCAACCCCCTGCCATGCAGGAACACCCTCAAAGCACTCCCGACAGATGGCCATCCAGCCTCTGCTTAAAAACCTCCAAGGAAGGAGACTCCACTACACTCCGAGGCAGCAGATTCCATTGCCGGACAGCCCTGACCGTCAGGAAGTTCTTCCTGAGGTTCAGGTGGAATCTCCTTTCCTGCAGCTTGAATCCATTGCTCCTTGTCCTGGTCTCTGGAGCAGCAGAAAACAAGCCCTCTCCTTCCTCTACGTGGCATCCCTTCAGATATTTAAACATGGCTATCATGTCCCCTCTTAACCTCCTCTTCTGCAGACTAAACATACCCAGCTCTCTAAGTCTATCCTCATAGGGCATGGCTTCCAGGCCCCTCACCATTTTGGTCGCCCTCCTCTGGACTTGCTCCAGCTTGCCAAGGCAGAAAGAACAGGAATCATAGAAATGTAGAGTTGGAAGAGACCCCAGGGGCCATCCAGTCCAACCCCCTGCCATGCAGGAACACCCTCAAAGCACTCCCGACAGATGGCCATCCAGCCTCTGCTTAAAAACCTCCAAGGAAGGAGCCTCCACTACACTCCGAGGCAGCACATTCCACTGCCGGACAGCCCTGACCGTCAGGAAGTTCTTCCTGAGGTTCAGGTGGAATCTCCTTTCCTGCAGCTTGAATCCATTGCTCCTTGTCCTGGTCTCTGGAGCAGCAGAAAACAAGCCCTCTCCTTCCTCTACGAAGAACAAAACTACCACAACCCATCTCTTGTGTTTTGCAGAACAGGAGTCTTTAAAAGGTGCAAACTAACCGACGATAGGCGCCTACGAGGTACACTGACTCCCTCAGAGGAAAGTGAAGCATATCCCTCTCTCTCCCTCAGAAAAGCAGGCGGCCTATTGGCCCGGCTCGTAGCACGACTGTCCTTCACCTCATCCAAAATACTCCACGGAAAATACTTCTGTATAAGTATTTTCTTTGGGGGGGGGAAAGGCGCTCGTTTTACTCCTCCCCTCCCCCGCCCACGAACCCACAAGAACCCAGTTACAGAATTTTAAGAATCAAAACTACCCCCAATTCCGAAACGTTAACTGCCAAAACAGGACTAGAGCCGAACAGTTACACCCAAGGCAAAGAAAGAGCCCGGGTCTTTCTCCCACCTTCCGCCAGAAGCTCTGCAAAAAGAGGGGCAACGGCAAGGACTGCGGCCCTGGGAGACCAGAGGAGGCGCGCTCGCTCGGCGGGTCGCGGCCAGAGAGCGGGGGACCGAAGCTCCGGGGGCCGCGGAAGAGACAACACCCTCCCTTCCCAGCCCCGGGCAGCTGCCGGGGGCCTCCCTTTCTCCTCCTCCCGTCTCCCGGTTACTCGTGGCAACAGCGCGGCCTGCGCACGAGGACCCTCGCGAAGTTCTTCCGGGGAAAAGAACCAGCCAACAAGCAAACACTTCCTGTACAGTGAACCAATCAAATGCGTGAGCTACTCCCCCCCCTGCGTAGAGATAAGGTGCTCTGCCGCCTTGGGGGAGGGCTCGCGCTCGACTGCGCGTTCGGCGGTTGCTATGGAAACTGCCGCGCCTCCTGGCAAGGCGGGGAGTGGGATTTTTTTTTCTTGCGCCTGTTGCGTGGATCCTTTCTTGCCCCCCTTTTTTAAAAAAGTGTAATCCTCAAACTGGGCCGCCGGAGGCCCCATCCGGCCGCAGGTGATTTGCCATCTGCGTGAGGGAGGGAAGGAGTCTGGCTTTTCCTAATCTGTACTGAGCTTGCATTTTGGACCGGCTGGCCCCTCCCTAAACTGCAAACTCCGGGGCCATTTCCGTACTAGGCTGTTATAACGCGATGATTCCACTTTCAACATCCACTGGAATCCTGGGGTTTGCAGTTTCGGGAGGGGCCGGGCGGCCTGCCCCTCCCGAAACTGCAGACCCCAGGATTCCAGAGGAGGTTGAAAATGGAATCATCGTGCTATAACAGGCTAGTGCGGAAATGGCCTGGGATTCCTTAGGATGTTGACACTGGAATAATCGCGCTATAAGAGTGTAGTGCGGAAATGGCCTATAACGCCTAGAATCCCGTAGCCTCCGTGGTCATTGATTTTGCTGGATGGCGGATTCTGGGAGTTGTAGTCTAGAAATGGCTTCTCCACGTTCTGTTCTGGCAAGGCCCCAAATAGGACCAGGTTCTCCTCTATCAGTGTCATGGACCTGTTTCCATTTTTTGGTTGTTTTGGGAAAAAGGGCTGCATGGTTGTGTGGGCTTTGTGGGCATACTCTGAAGTTCATGATTTAGAGAAGAATTATGATCAGCTTGTCTATAGAACTGTTTTCTGCCCAGACCTCTGTTTTATTTAATTTATTTACATAATTTATATCCCACAGCCACTTTACAACAAGTTTTATTTATTTATTTATTTATATCCCGCCTCTCCATATGGATCGAGGCGGCAAACAACTTACAAATAGCATGTATTTCGAAACATTTCTATACGTGCCCCCAACAAGCCGGGTACTCAAAAAAGAGCTGCTACATTAGGTTTTTAGAAGAGGGAAGAGAAAAATAAAGAAACCATTAATAACCTTCTTTCAAAATCAAGTATAAAGGCAGCTTGAATACAGCAAGATCAGTTTATGACAGTACTTTTCAGTTTCAACTTCCTTTCAGAAAAACATTTTCAACTGTTGTGTGCCTTCAAGGCGTTTCTGACTTATGCCACCCTGTTAGGGGGTTTTCTGAGGGGCTGAGAGTGTGTGATGCGTGCAAGTTCACCCAGTGGGTTTCCATGGTCAAACGGAATTGAACTCTGGACTCCAGGGTTGTAGTCTAACATTCAAACCGCTACACCATGCTGGCTCTCAGACTAATCTAGAAAAACAGGGAAGTGGAACCTCTGGAAAGAGTTCCATAGCAGTCGGGCTATCAAGAAGTCTGTTTCTGATACGTATTGTCACTGGTGTGTTCATTTCTGAACATAGTGTTTCTTTGTGTTTACCATTTTGAGTTAGTACCATTGTTGCAATTTATTATTTTCCCATTTTTACCTCATCTTTTCATCTCAGATGTTCTATGGTGAAAGTTTACAATAACAGTCTTGTTGTCATATGTAGAATTTTTTGCTTTTTTAAAAACAATATTCCACCAGTTTATTAAAAACAAAGTAACTGAATCTGGAATGACAAAACCTGAAGTGAATAGAAGTTGTCAGCCTTGATCTATCATTGATGAACTATTACTAGCAGTTCGAAGGGCTCAGAGAGATGAGCTTCAGTCTTGCTCTCTACATTTGTGTATGTGTGTATCTGGGTCATTTTGGGTTTGCCATCAAACCATACTGTCAATTAGGACAGCACAGCAAGGGTTCAGTATATATGCGCATTGTGGTTGGGAAGGAGTGAAGATCTCTGAATTGAAAATAACAGCACTTTTTGGATTTTGTAAATTTCACCTCAGAGTTAATATTTACTGGCCTCCTTTCCTCTCCATTTCTCTCTTACCAGATATATTACTAAGACTTTCCATTTTTCTTAATGGGTTTTCATACACAAACTTTAAAAACAAGGGCATAAATCCAGTTGCTAGTCTCAGCTAGAATATACTCATTGGTTTAATGGGAATTTGGTAAGCCAACACTACTCAGGAACAACAGCTGGATTTATGCCAAGATTTTTTCCATTGACCTTCTGAATGGCCCGTTATGCTTGCTCCTTCTTTCCGTGGCACACAAAGATCTTTATTACAAGGGCTAATCTTAGAGATGCTTAAGATGCAGAAGTTGGGCTAGAAGATTTTTAATCTAAGTGCTATTGTTTAGTCCAACAAGAGTAGACCCACTGAATCAATGGTAATGTGATAAGTCAGCATTTACACAAATTAATTTGTTTCAGTAGATATAGTTGGGACTGATATAGTTAGTTCATTTTTGGTCAATTAACAAAAAAAATGCCTTATGTCAGAGTATTTTATTAGAAGACACACAAAGATGCCTTACTTCCCTACTTACATTCAAGTAAGTAATGTTAAGTTATGCTAAAATATGTGAGATTTTCTTAGTAAACATAGGTAAGTTCAGAATAATAACATTTAAAAGTTGGAAAATAAGTAATCCCAGCAACCTTGTTGATTCTTTTTTTTCATTATGCTCTTTTTCATTTCTATCCAATAGCTAGATGGTACAAAGTAAATGTCTAAAATGTCAGGGGATGTGGTCTGTGGGCAAGGCAAGTCAGTTACTGGGAAGGCAGAAATGCTATAAGAAGAGTATGTGCAACGAGGAGACCATACTCAATAGCCAGGTGGTAGATCAATGTCAAAGGCCCACAGGGTTCAGAAGCAGAGTATTTTACACTTATCACACTATAGTAGTTCTCAAACTGTGAGGAGGGACACTAAGGGGGGGCAATATTTGCTTAGGGTGCAAGAAAAGTCAGCTTGCAAGTATAGCAAATGTGAAGAAGAAAGGAAAGCTTGTGTGTGTGCTGTTGAGGATTGTCTGTTCTCTGGTCTTTGAGCTCATGAGGCAGTTCTCAGGTGAGGAGACGGAAGCAAAGAAAGGAGGCAGACAGCATGAGAACTCAGCATTAAGACAGAGGGCGATGGAGCACGAGGGGCTTGCGGGAGAGAAAGGCATAGGATAGGACAGTGTGGAGCAGGGGGACACAGTGTCCTCATCTAGATGCAAAGGGGGTGACAGGGGTAAAACGTTTGAGAACCATTTCACTATGGTGTTATAGTGATATATTCTGCTTTAACTGAAATGGCAACATCCTGTGGAATTCTAAGGTTTGTAGTTTAGTGAGGCACTAGAGCTCTCTGGCTGAGAATTCTAAAGCCCCTCTCTAAACTGCAAATCTCAAGATTTCATAGAATGTTAAAATGGAAGTTAGAATATAGCACTATAACAGTGTGGTGTGATGGGTGCATAAGCAGCACTTAAGAATTTCAAACAAAGATAAGCTATAATGAGTGTTGTTTCCCGCACAATGGCGCTACCTTTCCATTGTGATGGGACTGCGTGTTCCTGTGAGGCAAGATGCTATGCTTTTAGTAGCAATGCTGCTAGTAGGGTCTCGTACGTCAGACAGGCTTTTGCTGAGGATCCAGACTAAATGTGCCAAATAGCTGCTGAGCAGTAATGGAGGATGACACTGGCAGAGAATATCTCAGAGACAATGGCAGAGGCAGCATAGCTAATGCTTGTTAGTACTGCACAGAAGAAGACAATGGTAAACCACTCCTGGAGCCTTCTACCTTGAAAACCCTACAATGAGGCAATCCAAAATGAAACAAGAATACCAGAAGATGAGACTCCCAGGTTGGAAGACACTCAAAGAGCTACTGGGGAAGAGCAGTGGACAAATACGAGTAGCACTGTGAGTAATGATGCAACTAGACTCAAGCCAAAATGATGTTCCATTGTGGACATGCTCACGGGTGAAAGAAAACTCCAAACTTGTGCAACACATAAGAACATGGAATGTGGGAAGCATGACTCAGAGGAAGCTAGACATTGTAAAACAAGAAACAGAATGTAAAAAAATTGTAATACTTGGGGTGAGTGAGCTAAAGTGGACAGGAATGGGACATTTTGAGTGAGATAATTAGTGTTTTACTCAGGAGGACATTGATTACACACCAAAACAGGACATATTAGTAATCACAGGTGATTGGAAAGCAGGAAAGAGAGCAGAACCAAACACTGTAGAAGAATTTGGTCTAAGACCAAGAAATGAAGCAGGAGAGGGACTGATTAAATCTTATGAAACCAATCACCAATACGTTCTTCAGGCAGCAAAAGACATGACTGTGTAAATGGACATCACCTGATGGCCAATGTAGAAATCAGACAGACTACATAACTAGAAGCAGAAGATGGAGAAGCTCCATTTTCTCTGCAAAAAAACAAGACCAGGAGCAGACTGTGGCTCAAACTTTGGATTGCTAATATTAAACATTAGAGTAAAGCTAAAGAAAAACACTAAACCAAGCATTGTGCCAAAATACAACCTAGAGAACATCCTTGTAGAATTTAAAAATAATGCATGCATGCATAAATAAATGAATGCGCTATTAAGCTTGATTGAAAAGGAGCTAGAAAAACTGTACTGAAGCTAGGGACATTGTGAGGGAAGAATGCAAAAAGACAGTATCTCTAGCCCCCACCCTCACCCAAAGCCCCCCTAGATGACAGATGAAACTCTTCAAGCAGTTAAGGATAGACACGAAGCAAAAGTAAAAAGGGACAAATATAAGGTCAGAACTAGGGATGGGATGAATCCAGAATTTTCTGAATCTGAATCCAGATCCAAATCTCTGGAAGGTTCTGGGAATCCACGAAGCTCCAGAATCTCGAGTCTTTTGAATCCTTTTTTTAAAAAAAGGCTTTAAAAACCAACTTTTTAAAAAATTTTAAAACGTTTTTTAAACAGAACTTTTGTTTAAAAAAACTATTTTTTGGTTGGTGGATTTGAAAGATTTGGTTGACCCATTTTTGCACAGGGATTTGGATTCATGAATCTCAAATCCTTGCTGAGGATTCAAGGATTTGATTGGCCCAACCCTAGTCAGAACCCTGTATACAACTGTTCAGCAACTCGTGCAAAGGAACAAAGAATCTCTGTAACCATCCATGCAGAGAAATGGAAGACCATAACAAAAAAGGCAGAATGAAACCTCTTCCACAGTATCTGAGATTTCAAAGGGAAATTTAAACTTCCACCCTACACTGTTATAGTGCAATTATTCCACTTTCAACATCCTGCAGAATTCTGGGATTTGTAGTTGACTGAGGCCCAAGAGCTCTCTGGCTGAGAATTCTAAAGGCCCTTCCCTAAATTGCAAACCCTGGGATTCCATAGGACATTGAAAGTGGAATAATAGCGCTATAAGTGTAGTGTGGAAATGGCCTTAGAGTGGAGTTGCTTAGTGACAAACAGATGAACACACTGTATGATCAAGAAGAATTTAAAAGCTAAGGGAAACTGTACACTGAATAACTATATCAAAGAGATGAAAGGTTGACAGATTGACTCAAGAAAGAATAATTTGAAGATGAACCTCCGATTTTATGAAGTCAAGTGGAAGCTGCACTCAGACCACGTGGGAGAAATAAATCACCAGGAACAGATCACATTCCAATAGAACTGTTTCAAGCAACAAAGACAGAATCCACTCAAATTTCAACTAAAATCTGTCAACAAATATGGAAAACAAGACAATGGCCCACAGATTGGAAACACTTGATAAACATTGCAATAAGGGGACACCAGGGATTGCAGTATTTCCCATACTTTGGTCCAGTCGTCAAAATGGAAACTGCAGTTAAGAAATCAGAAGAAGATGGGGGCCATTTCCGCAGTAAACTGTTACAGTGCTATGATTTCACTTTCAACATCCTATGGAATCCTGGTGTTTGCAGTTTCAGGAGGGGCCAGCCGGCCCCTCCTGAAACTGCAAACCCCAGGATCCATGGGATGTTGAAAATGGTATGATAGCGCTATAACAGTATACTGTGGAAATGGCCTAGGACTTGAAAGGACAGTTGTGATGGAATTAAACAAGATCCTCAAGTGTAAAGAAATATCATTGCATACCTTAATCAGGATTGTCCATGCCATTATATTTCCAATTACTATGTATGGTTGTGAAAGCTAGAAAGTGAAAAAAGTTTAGGAAGGGAATCAACCCATTTGAAGTAGAGTGCTGGAGGAGTTCTGTGGTTACCTTGGATTGTCAAAAAGACAGATAAGGGGTATTAGAGCATAAATGGGTATTAGGGCCTGAACTCTCCCCAGAAGCCAAGTTGACTAAACTGAGACTGTTGTACTTTGGCCATGAGAAAACATGACTCACTAGAAAAGGCAAGAATGCTTGGCAACGTAGAAGGCAGTAGAGAAAGAGGAAGACTGTATTACCGGTAGATAGATGAAGGAAACCTTGGCTCTGAATCTGCAAGACCTGAGCAGGGCTGTCGATGACAGGGTGATTTAGAGGTCTTTCTCCATAGGGTCACCAGAAGTCAATTTGCTGCCAGTTAACAACAAAAAAGCATTGTTTCCAGTGTTGTTAAGAGCCACTGCTTGGCTTAAAATGGTGATGGCTCTTAGCCCTACCAACTTTCTAGTTGTTATTAGTTAAAGCGTGCTTTAATTGTAGCTGCACGTTCCACCTGGGGGAAAGAGTCTGGCTAGTTTCTTTTGCCTATGCTCCTTTTAGGTACTGACCGGTGGTTCATCTTGTTGCTCCCACAGAGGCCTGACTGGTCTTTAGCTGTCTGACTAAGCAGGGTTGGCTGTGGTTACTGCTTTGGATGGGAGGCTGCCAATGCATACCAAGTGCTGTAGGCTGTACTTCAGAGGAAGGAACTGGCAAAACCACCTCTGAGGATTCTTTGCCTAACGAAACCCCAATGAAATTTGTGGGGTTGCTATAAGTTGGCAGGCAACTTGAAGGTACATATATGCACAGTAGGTAGCTGCTATATTTCCCTAATTTCATGCTGGCAAGGTAAAACTCATTCCTCATCTGATGACGAGTCCCCTCAATTTTTTTAAAAAGAAATTTGGTGGTTATAGAGTTTTGGTTCCCGACGAGGAACCAAATGGGTAGGACTGTGTTCTGAACATGCAAAATCCAAATGACCTCTGCTAAATTCTTCAGGAGCATGACATTTTAAAGAGGTAAAAAAGAAGGGGGAAAAGGAAGAGCACATAAGATTACTTCTTTGAGGAGGTTAATTCATCCAGAATTCTGTTTCTTGGGATGGCATGGAGGAGGAATCCACACAATTGGGATATTCCCCAGTCTCCACTGCATGGACAGGCCCCGCTACTATCTTGCTGCAGCACTGTTTGGAGAACTGTCCTCCCAAAGCTGCATGTCTTGACTTGAATTTATCAATTTTTGTAATGACACACAAACATAGATGGTTCCTTTTTCCCAGCTTTCTACACACATCCTTCAGGGATGCTGCCACTCTGCATGCTAAAGTTGTTAGCACTGATCTTGTTTGATGTGCATAGACATGGAAGAGCTGAAGCATCTTTGCACAATCATAACATAAATGAATACAACTTTTTATCCATCTGGATAACATTTGTTCACTAGCTTTGTTACCCTATGTTCTTGTTACCCTGATTTCTGGGGGTCCCGTGAGGGACACCTAAGTGTGCTCCAAATATTACAAAGTTGGAAATTAGCAAAGAGCACAAGCTAGCACTACGAGAGGCAGGGCAGTGTAGCGAGATCTTTTACCCAACGTCTACGGGGTCAGGCCAAGTCAAGGAGCAAACAGAAGTAAATAATAATTGTTGTTTTTATTGATATACAGTCAAACACGTGTATGCAACACACTCACACAGAGATCTATAGAAATAAAGGTTGGAGTTGGATAGAGGGATTTTAAGAGGAGGTTTTGTATGGGAAATACTACACCTGTCCTGAAGCCCGGGTAGTCTGAAGGAAAAGGTCCGTAGCAGAGGAAATTCTCAGCACGAGGAGCTGAGGGGAAGACTCGCCAAACAAAGCGACAGCAAGGCGGGATGGAAGCCAAGAGCGATCCAAGGAAGCGCTCAAAGTCAGGCGGTCTTATAGGGGAAAATGTGGCTGCAGGCTAGTCCGTTCCCAGGGATAACAATGAGTTTCGGGCTGGAGACAAAGCCTCTGAAAGGTCAGTATTTTGCATTATTGAGTTATGACAGAGTTGTCAATAGAGTAGCCAGTATGCAAATGTGGAGTGCTTGACAGTTGAGTATTCGGCTCATCAAACTGCCTGCTCGGGGCAGGGAGTCCTTTGTAAGTAGCGTGCATACATAATGTAGTACTTGCCTTGAGGTCTCCTAAAGCTGCAGTCTGGCTATTTCTGGTCTGCCTGTATTTGTTTAGAATGTTTCAGCTATTGTCAGCCATGCTTGTGTGCATGCTTGTCCAGGGGCCTCACCAGCACGTGGAGAGGAATAGGTAAAGGGGGCCGAATTATTGATATCAAATGATATCTAATATCCCACAAGTCTGGGCTAGAAACTACGGTAACATTCTTCTTGGGTGAAATGAGACAAGCAGTGCTTTGGTTTGTCTTGTCTAACAGAACAGAAATGTTCTGTTAACTTTTACTTTTACTTCCACTTTCTTTCCTAAGGGTGAACAGGATTCGGGCAGAATGTAGGCAGCTCTGATGATTGAGTTTTTACTTGCTCGACCTACAACTGGATAAGAAATAATCTTTGTGGATGCCTCAGTAGGGAGGAGGGTTAGCTATTTACAAGGCTTAATTTTCTCAATGTTCTACAGTTGATACGGAATAGCTCACTAGAGGGCAGCCTTGTATGGATATTTATTAATCATAAATGTGATGACAATATCAACAAGTCATTGTTTGCAGTGCTGAGGTTTTAAATTGAGGGTAGACAACTGAGGGCAGACATGATCCTCCCACCCCCAACCTCACTATCACAATCATGAGTGGAAGTGATTGGTTCAGGAATTCAGGTTAAGAATGACTGATTTTCATGTGTTTTGGGGAATTGGGGCGGACCCATGCCACCATGTTTTTCTGATAGTTTGGATCATTTGGTGTCATTTTTCAGTTGAGAAGTCCACCAAAGTTGTTTCTTTGGGACCTGAAATATCTCTTGGAGGACTTCCAGGCCACAAAAAGGGATCTCAGGCCACTTGTGTCCCATGAGCTACATTTTCCTCACCCCTGTTTAAAACCAACACCTGAAACTCATCATTTAACTGAGAATTCTCCTTGAAAGTCAGTGCCATAGCTAGAGTTTTTGCTGCCTGGGGGGAGTCCCTGAGTTTGCCGCCCCTCTCAGGGGAGGGAGGACCTATCCAAAATACCAAATAAAAAGCACTCCATTGGCATTGGGTGATTGGGCTCTGGGCCTGTCTGCTCAGAGGGGGGCTCTGCACACATTCAGAGGCACGCTGGCATTCCTGTGGTGGCGAGGGCTCTCTCTCATTCCCTCCTCAGATGCTCGGCTGGGCTGGGGTCATCCCTGGTCTTGGAGGTGGGGTGGGCAGAAAGTTGGTGCCTCTCCCCACATCCTCAGGGGTTTTCTCCTCTCCTCTCCTCTCCTCTCCCCTCCTCTCCCCTCCTTTTCTCCCTCTCTCCTTCTATGCCTGACCCAGAGGTCTGCTGACACTGCCGCTTTGGCTGGAAAATAGATTTGACTCTGGATTGGGAGGGAGAAAGGGAGGGGAGGGGGAATGGATGGCCCCCTTTCCCAGGGCGGCATACCCCTCTAGCAGACCCCTCTGGGAGTCTCCAGTGGCCATCCCCCCAAAACGTGTCACTCAGGGCGGACCGCCTCCTCTGATCCCCCCAGCTACGCCACTGTTGAAAGTAGTTCTCTGCGCCCAGTCAATATGACAATCTAAGATAACGACTGACCAATAGTAAAATGTTGCTGTGTGGAGCATTCCTGTTTAACGTTAGCTCTCCTCTAGAATACCTCACTCCATGCTTCCTCCTTCAGTTTAACACAGCATGATCAATCCTTATTGGACTGTTTTGAAGGAGATGTGATAACATTTTTTAAAAATGATATTTAATGTCTGATGCTAAGCTCTCATTTCTTCCATATAATATGCCTTCATTTAGCTGATGCTACCACATAAGATTACAACCTTTGTTTTCTTTTCCTTCCCTCCTTCTCTACCTCTTCTTTCCTCTTCCAACAGCCAAGAAAACTTTCCCTCTGTAACAGTTTGAATCCAGGGGTTGGAAAAGCTACTTTTTTGGACTAAAACTTCCAGCACACTTCCCAATACATTTCCTCCCTCCTTTTGTCCTCTTCTTTTGCATGACTCCACACAACTGATGCAGTCTTTCTATTTTCTGTTTCTGGAGGGTTCCCCCCCCCTTTAGGCTTTTCCCCTTCTACCTCTGCAAACCTGCAGTCTCCCAAGCACACTGATATTGGCTTTGTAGGTGTTGTTGTTTTGGCTAGGTGATGACTGGCACACCTGTCCAAGTATTTAAGCTGATTCAACCCAAAGGCACTGCAAAGGTCCAAAAGGATCTCTATGAACCAGGTGGATTGGTATTGAAATGCATAATATGGCAAACAAAACAAAACAAACAAAATGTCATTATATGTATGCTGATAAGTCTGAAATGATGGTGATTAAACAAGAAGAAGGCTTCAGGATTATAGTGGATATAGTGAAACTACTGTGAGAAAAGCAAACATATGTTGCTTGGAAAATGCTAGTTTCATAGAAGCAGCAGGAGGATGCTTCTGTATTCATGTCCTGATTGTGGGTTTTCCCATAGGCATTTTTGTTAGCGTGCAGACAGAATGCTGGACTGGATAGCACTTTGGTCCTTTCGAGCATGTTCTTCTCATGTTCTTATTCTCAGCCCAGTCTCCCTTAATAGGAGTGAGCAAGTTGAATATTTTGCACAGGAGGACTCCAACTATAAAGAGCTCTCTGTTTTAAATATATAACATGTGGTACATGATGTTTCTGATAGCTTCTTCAACATGTGATGACTCTGGCTATGACAGCTTCTTTGAGATGTAAGAAACCTTAATGCAAAGGAAACTGAAAATGTTGACAGATTATCACATGTTAATCACGACATGAACTGGTTGTGTTAAACTTCCCTTTTCAACATAAATAATTCCGATTAGAAATGATCCATTTTCAGGATGTTGTTGGCAGTCCTACATATGTTCCTGTTACACAGCACATTTGGACATTGTTGTGCTATATTAATAGCAAAGAGTTTGCTCAAAACTTAATAGTTGTGATTTCAGCTCCACAGTTCCATTTTTATTGACAGCATTAAAAAGGCAGAAAACTGTATTTGTAGAAAAGAAGTTCTACCTGTGTTCGTCCATCTGTTCTTAACATATCTTATTATTCCAAAGGAAAGTCAGCATAGTGTAGAGATTTGAATGTTGGACTAGGACTCTGGGAGAGCAGGGTTCAAATCCCCACTCAGCCACAGACACCCACTGGGTGACCTTGGGCAAGTTACTTGCTGTCATCCTCAGAGGAGGGCAATGGCAAACCCCTCTGAATGAATCTTGCCAAGAAAATCCCATGGTTCACCTTAGAATTGGTGTAAGTTGGAAATGACTTGAAGGCACACAACTAAAATTAGTCCAAAAGGAAATGATATAGTGGCGGAGTGTGTGGAGGTGGGGTGGGAAAGGGTGGGGCTACAGTGCAAGCGGGGTGGCTACTGTGCGCAGAAGCGTGACTGCGGTGTGTGGGGGCGTGGCCAGGGCACACAGGGGGCCAGGGCACATGGCAGCATGGCTACGAGCTGGGATGTTTCAAAAACATTGCTGCCCAGACCGAATTGCCCCCCTGCCCTTATGGCCCTAAGCGACGGAAATGATCTAAGGAACTGCATGAAAAATGTTGAATGCAGAAACCAGGTTGTCACCATCTTGGAATAATCAATATAGGATTGATTCATAGCAGCAGCACATCTCCCTTCTTAGTTAATCTAAGACTGCAATCGCACCTGCCTTACCAGCTACTTTTTTTTTAATAGAGAGAGTGGTGTATATTCATATTGTTCCTCACACTTTCTTATCTACATATCTGCTTCTGTTTCTTCCATCGTAAAAGGTCATACAATATTCACATGTTCTGTAGACTGGGGAAATACAACTGGATTGTATAAGTTAGTAGGCAAAGTTTAGTTCTTTCTTATCATGTTCTTAGATGTTGAATTCACGGTCCTGAATTCCCAGCATCCACATGGGTCACAGGAAGTTAAAAAATTGTGTTTCAGCAGATGTAGAGCGTCTTTTGCTTGTTTTTTCTTATTTCAGGGGAATGATGTAAGACTTCCTTTCCCCATAACCTTTCACTTTAAAATGGGGAATCATGCTAGGTAAGTCCACATCCATATAGTGATGAACATAATCTTTGTAATTATCTTTAACTTAGAGTTAGTGCATCTTGGAGGAATGAAGTCTTCCAGAAAAAAAAAGGCGGGGTGACTACAAGCCTGATTATAAGGATACTTCGATGCATAGTTTATTGCAAAGATTTATAGATTTATTTATTTATTACAAGCTGTAGTATCCTCTCCTTCAGCCAAGAAGCTTCTGGACCTGCTTACAAATAGTCAGTTTGACAGCTGCTGCCCTCAGACTTCCAATTCAAGTAAGACATGACAAACAAAAGAGACAGAGAGTGAGGAGAGGAAAAAAAAATTCGATAGCAGTACAGCCCTGACATGATAAGAGGTGTGCCTAGATGCTCTTCTTCCTCTGTAGTCCAAGCAATGGCAGTTAGAAGCAGAAAGAAGGGGCTCTCAGTAGCCACTGGGCCTGAGTACAAGACGTTTAGTACATTTGAATACCTTTAACATTTCAGAACATTAGTGATTCCATTGGTTCAGGTAATCCCCTCCCCCCCCCGAATAATAGTCAAAACTATTTCACACTCGTTGCATTCACAGCTGATGTGATCAATTTGTCACCCAGCTGCTAACTTTATAGTGACAAGCTTCTCTATACTCAGATAAGCAGGTCCTTAGATGCCAGTGGGAGCATGATTGAAGCCTTATGTGGGACCCTTTCACACTATAGAATTATAGCATGATGATTCCACTTTAACTGCCATGGCAACATCCTGTGGAATCCTGAGGTTTGTAGCTTAGTAAGGCACTAGAGTGCTCTGGCTGGGAATGCTAAATGCTTTTCCTTAGCGCAGATCACAGAATTTCCTAGGATAGAAGCATGGCAGTTAAAGTGGGGTAGTATTGCTGTAATTCTGTAGTGTGAATCGGCTCCAGGTTGGTAGAAGTAAAACTTGCAAGAACAGATATTCTGCTGGCGTAGCCTGGAGAGCCCAAAGTCACCTTCACACTGCAGTGAGAGCAGGGTTTTGTGGGGGTTTATAAAAACATCCCCCCGACAGACACATAGAACATATGTATAATCAGCCCTCAGTATCTGTTAGAGTTTGGTTCCAAGACCTCCTGCGGATACCAAAATATGTGGATGCTCAAGTTTCATTATGTACAATGGTGTCCCTTATATAAAATAGCAAAACCAAACTTTGCTTTTTGGAATGTTCTTTTTTGAATATTTTCAAGCAGTGGTTGGTTGAATCTGGATACAAAATCCATAGATATGGAGGGCTGACTGTATTGCTTTCAAAAATAAAAAAATGGTTTGTGAAATGCCTCCAAGGATGGGATTCTATTGGAGAGGACTGAAGGAAAACAGGGTGGGGGAAAACAGGAGTATGTGGAAAGGGTACAGACTCAGTAGCAGATGAGGGAGGGAATAAAATGACAGAGGAAAAAAGGAGATATAGAAAGGTTAACACAATCAGATGCAAACAGAAAGAAGAACCAGCCCAATCACTTAGCTGCCATCTGTGCCCACCCTAGAACTGAATGGAAGAATCAACACTTTGCTACTACTATCATGGTATCCTCAAATCAATTACCTGTTTTTACCCTATCTAAATGGTGGACCAATCCCGTTTGATGGCTGTGTTGTGGAATAATGTAAACACAATCAGTCCTCCATGTTCATTAGGGTTAGGGGCATAAGGCCCCCGCAAAAGTGTATATATGTCTGTGGGAAGGGAGCCGAGGCATGGGCCATTTCCGCACAAGTCTGTTATAGTGTGATGATTCCACTTTCAACCTCCTATGGAATCCTGGGATTTGCGGTTTCAGGAGGGGCCAGCTGACTGGCCCCTGCCGAAACTGCAAACCCCAGGATTCCATAGGAGGTTGAAAGTGGAATCATCGTGCTATAACAATCTCGTAGGGAAATGGCCATGGTGGGGACAGTGGGCACCTAGAGTCCAAAACAGACCAAGGAAAAGAAAAGGAAAGGGCTTGGGTTGGCATAGTGGCCCTATATTTCCTCTGCTTGCCCATCTCCTTCCTTGGGTGTGGGCGTGGGCACTGGGATTGGGATTGTGGTGCTGGGAAATTGCATTGTGATCTGTCCTTAGTTGACCAGGCGACAACTGGCGGAGGAGGATCTGAGGTGGGTTTTTAAAGGGCTGAATATCCTGAGCTGCCGAGAGGGAAAGTTTCCCCAGAAAATATGTGCTTTAGGTGGGGAGAGGGCAGGAAACCCACAAATAAATCTGTGAAAGTCAAACCCACAAATGTGGAAGGCTGGCTGTACAGTGTATTGGAAAATTCTGCTCCTTCCAAAACAGATCTTTACTCTGGTGTCTGTGACTGTCTTAATGCCTGCTGAGCCCATTTCTTAAAATCAGGAAATCATAAAAATCAGAAACAGTGAAGAAAATCTCTCCAATTAGCATTTGTAATAATGCATTTTGTATGTGCTGACTCTTTCTAGGCTCACTTCACATTCAAATTAAAGGGACACACAAGAGAACATACCACTGAACAGTCCTAAATAAGAAAATATAAATTCACTGACAACCAAATTAAAGAAAAGAATTAATCTGCTTAATCACCCACCTTTCATGGACTTCTATAGCTGTGTATCAGTGGCAATTTTTTTTTAACAGAGGATTTCAGTCTGGAAGTGCCTCATTTCTAACTTTAGAAAATTTTTGAGGAATAGCAGCCCTCATTGGCTCTGGAACAGTGTGAAAATATGCAGTGTGCCAAGCGGAACTATACCAAGCCAAATATTAGCAAAAATTATTGTCTCAAACAGTCAGTTTCACATGTTTGTGTAAGCAATTTGATCCAAATGATTATGTAGCTGGAGCCATTGTTCATCAAACAGCTTGTGCGGACAGCTTTCTCTGTGTGTCATTAGTGAGGGGGCTGGCATACATAGCCTTGGAGCAACTGCATGTTGCAGTGCCAATTCTGCCAGAAATACTTCTGAAACCAAAGAATTAGATACATTGGTGGTCAGTTTTGGAACTGTGATGTAAACCTGCTGTTTCTCCTCATATTCCAGTAATCCAGAGATGCATTAGGACAAAGCTGCTGGATGGATCTTCTGCCTCAAATCAGTAACAGGGCTATGCCAGAGGAATGGCTGTTTCTCTTAACATCCTTTGTGTGTGTGTGTGTATCACCCTTCAAGCAGAGGCAGTGTGGTATAGTGGTTTGAGTGTTGGATTATGATCTTAGAGAGCAGGGTTTGATTCCCCGCTTGGCCATGGAAACCCAGTGAGTGACACACTTTCAGCCCCACAAAAACCTGTGACAGGTTCGCCTTAGGATCGCCATAAGTCAGAAACAACTTAAAGGCACATGGCAACAATCACCCTGTTACCCTGTATGTTGGGGGTCCCGGGAGGGGCACCCAAATTACCAAATAAAAGCACAAATTGGGGGAATTTAGCTTGAGCACTCTCTCAGCTAAACGAGAGGCAGGGTAACTTTAGCAAGGATCTTTAACCCTATGTATACAGTGGCGGGTCAGAGAGCGGCTAGACAAGGTTTTCAAAGTAATAAACAATATTTTATTAAAGACAAGGAACATGCAAGACAAGACATAAACTAACTAGCTGAGAAATAGAAACGGGGAGTGATTCGGGAAAGGCAATACGACACCTGGTCTCGTAGTCCTGGAGAGAAGCGGGGTTCCGGGGGAGAAAGCTCAGTGGGGCTCACTGAGGGGAGTTTCCTTAGACAACCGGCAGCAAGGCGGGATGGCGGTCCAAAGTAGTCCGAAGACCGTTTGGAAATGAGGGGTTTTTATAGGGGAGTTTGTGCCTACTGGCCATGGCATACCAGGTGAGAACAAAGGGAGTTTAGAGCTGGAGAAAGGACTTGGAAAAGGTCAAGTTTGCATGATGAGCTTAATGCTCGACGACAATAGTTTGGCCAGTATGTAAATGTCCTGTCTAAAAGGACTGGTTCGGCTGAGAGCCGTGCGGCTATTGTAAGGTTTGCAGATGGAAGTTCCCTGAAGCTATGAGCGAGGCTTGAGTTGGTGGCCTCAATAGGGTCTGGAATGTGAAACCATTAGCGGCCGCACCCTGTCCGTGCTTGTCCGGAGAACCTCGCAAACACGTGGAGTGGGGTGGCTGGAGAAAGGTCAAGCAAAGGCTAAATTGTGTGATATCAAAATGATATCTGGGGTCCTCACCAACAGTGCCATAGCTGGAGTAACAACCCTTCACATTTCCTGTTGACTTATGACAACCTCATGAATTTCATAGGATTTTCTTAGGCAGGGAATCCCCAGAGGTGACTTTGCCAGTTCCTTCCTCTGAAATGTAGCCTATGGCACCTGGTATTCGTGGGCTTTACTTCATGGTAAAATGAGAGTATAAGCTTACCTCATCTCATTTTGGAAATTGGACTCTGGATCATTTCCCATCCTTCTCAGTTCAGCATAAATAATTTCCCACTGTGAACTAGAGGCATATTGAAGAGACAGAATAATTGATAACTGACCAAAAAAAGGAAATGTAGGGATATCATTAAGAAATAAAATATGGCAATTAGGACCTAACATATACCAGCCTTAAGGAATCCCTACTGGAATCAGAGGACAAATGAGAATGGAAGCTGTGAGCCACACGAGCAATGTCATTAAAGGGAAAGACAAATACCAAGCACCTTAAGGTGAAGAATTGTTTCCATGACAACAGATTGCTGCTAGGGCTGTTTCTTGAAGAAGAAGAAAAGGAAAGAAAAAGAGGGGAAAAAGAGACGATGATGATCTTTCTTTTGGGTGGCTACACTCTAGAACAGTGAGAAATTCAGCTTCCATGTTGAGGAAAATGATGCTGATCAACAAGAACCATATGTAGCCCACTTGGGATGTGTATTTTTTTTACAGCTGTAGTTCCAAACTCTTCCTTTTTATTACAGAGGAACCAATGGCCTTCCGGTTGCAGCTGGAGTCCAGCGCCCATGAGGCCTAGCCAGCATGGTCTGTGGTCAGGAATGATGGGAGATGCAATCCCACAACACCTGGAAAGCTACAGGTTTCTTATCCCTGTTTTCTTGGAACAATGCTAGGATGGCTTGCTATAGCTAAAAGATGTGAGGAAATGATGCTATGTGGCACTGAGTTTCCTTCGGGATATCTCGATGGGGAAAGAAATCAGGTTTTGCCAACCAAATCACCAATACTCTGTAGAAAGAGCAGGTACTTGTACAGACCAATAATCAGAAAATGACATTTGTGTTTCCTGACTAATCTATGAGCATTTTAATACTATCTTGGTGTACTTTTTGTTGGCGCACTGAAGTGTGCCAGTCATTTGGCGTATTTTTTTTATTAAACTGTATGTGTCTGTTTGACTTCGCTGAGTGTTCAAAAGCTGAGTGGGTGCCCCTTTGAAGTATTATGTAAAAAATAATACACACAAACACACACACACTGCAGACATTCATGGTTGTGAGAGCTACTTGGAAGAGGGAATAGTCAGTTGAAGCCAGCATAGTAGTAATGATTACAATGTTGGATCAGGAGTTGGGAGATAAAGGTTAAAGTTCCCAAGTGAGCTCTGAAACTTCCTTTGTGACCTTGGGCCAGGTATTCTCCCTTCATCTAACCTGACATACCAGTTGTTAGTGGGGAAGAGGGGAGCCTTGAGATCAATGGTTGAACGGTGAGATAAAATAGTAACCACTTGACAGAAACACAAACACAGACACACACGCACACACTTTAAAACTACCAGGTCTTTGGAAAACACTCTTTCAGAAATATTTGAACATAGTGGTCAGGCCATTTGTGATTTCTGATCTTTCATATTTTTGACACTTAATGTAATTAGAGCCAATAGTTTTTGTGACAATTAATGAAGAAATTAGTGTAAAGGACAGTTACACTAACAGTCATACTGTCTGAGTAAATGTTTGGAACAGGACTTTAAAAAATCATATATACAAGTTACATGGTACAGTTCTTAGGCATTTTTAAATTTCTTCAGAAAATTAGCAGTGTCCAGTTAACTTTGATTGCAGGTAGATATGGGGGCTAGGATAGAACATTAACCAGGGATGTTCAGTGTAACAGGCAGCTCATCTTCATGTATTCTAAACATGAATTCTGGTGTTAAGACAAGTGATGCTTACAAAAGAAGGCCATAGAGAAATGATAGATATGTTTGTTTTAATGCTGTACGCTGCTTTGAGTCCCCTTGGGGAGAAAAGCGGGATAAAAATAAAGATATTATTACTACTACTACTACTACTACTACTACTACTACTACTAATAATAATAATAATAGTATCAACATATATAGGAAAATGCCCTTCTTTCTGTCCCATCACCCTCAAAGGTACATTCGGTGGGAAGGCTTTCTCAGTAGTTGGTTCCAGATCTGGACCTCCCTTCTCAGAGAGGCTAGACTGACAGCCCCCTTACTATCTTTCCACTAGTAGGTAAAACCCTTTTTACTCCAGCAGGCCTCTGAGATTTGGTTGTTTAGGGGGAAACCAGTCTTAAATAATGTGCTGAGCTTTTGTTCTTGATGCTGTTGTTCTAATTTATGTTTTAGCGGGTTTTAATTTGCTGATGGTTTAATTGCTTGTGAATTTGCTGTGCTGTGAATTTTTAACTATGGCCCTTTTCGCACTGAGGCTTTTTGCGTGAGCCGGGGTGGGCGGCTTGCGCGAAAAGCCTCTTCCGAGAGCCTGCCGGTTCCCCGCTCGTTCCTTCCGCAGGCGAAGGAACAAGCGGGGAAGCGGCAGCGTCCCGGAGGCGGAGGCGGCTCGCGCGTCCATCCTTCCCCGCTTGCGCGAGAAGCAGGAGCCTCTCGCGCCGCCCCCGCGCACGCGGGAAGCGAGCGACAGTCGCGCCCGTCCCCCCGTGTGCGCCAGGAGCGAGCGACAGTTGCGCCCACCCACCCCCCGCGCGCGCCAGGAGCGAGCAACAGTCGCGCCCACCCACCCCCTGTGCACGCGCGCGAAGCGGGAGGCTGTCGCGAGCAGCCCCCCACCCGCGCGAAGCAGGATGCCATCGCATCCGTCACGCAAGCGCCCCGCCCCACCCCTTCCTTCCACAGGAGCGGAGGGAAGGAAGCCCTACCCGGCCGCCTCTCCGACGCACCGCACAACAGGTAAGTGCGGGTGGGCGCCGGGAGCGTTGCGCGAGCGTGGGGTGATTTTCGCTTGGAAGCGAAAATCAAAAACCCCGCGCTCGCGCCGCTGCAGCCCTGTGAGAGCGCCGGAAGTGGGAGTGCGTCGTGTGGAGCGGCGCTCCCACTCCCGCACGGCTCACGGGGCTATTTCGCGCGGGAAAGCCCGTGCGAAAAGGGCCTATGCTTGTTGAGTTGCCTTGAATCCCAAACTGGGACAAAGGTGGGACATAAATAAATAGATGAGGATGAGGATGAATGTGTATAGACACAGGAAAAAAAATTTAAGGAATAAAAAAAAAACCATAAGAGACATCATACCAAACTACTCAACAAGTACTGATTATGGCCATTTCCGCATGGGGCGAGGGAATCGCCCCACGCAGCTACTTACTGGATCTTCTGGCTCCCTGGTCCGGTCCAGGCTGCTCCAGAGCAGTGCATGCTTGTCGCTCCGCACTGCTCCGGTGCCGAAAATGGTGGCTTCCGGTTGGTTGAGGGTCTCGACCAACTGCTGAAGCTCACCAGCCTAAAGCCCGCCCCCGACAGATCGCAGGCTCGCATTGGTGCGAGCCTGCAAATCTGCACAAGGGAGCAGGCTTGCAGTGGCACGCTCCGTGCTTTTGAAAGACCTGATTTTTCCGGTCTTTCAAAAGCATGCTGGACGACCACTTGGGGGGTTACGGAGCGGGCTGAGGTGCGGATCTACATTAAGTAGTTCGGACCCAGTCTGCTTCCAGGTGCAGACGTCCTCCCTGGAGGACGGACTGCACCATTTCAAATACCCCGTGCAGAAATGGCCTGTGACTGTTGTTGGGGGGCAGGAATGGAAAGCCAAGAAGATGGAGAAGAGGAAATCTAATGAACTGTCTGAAAGAAGGCAGTGATCTCTTGTACTCTGAACACAGATACTCCCAGAGTTTAGAAAAGTTACTTTTTTGGACTACCACTCCTAGAATGCCACTGCAACCATTTTACTGCCTAGTTTGTCCAATTTAAGTTTACAAAACAGCTTTCATCCTAAGTCAGCAAAAAGTCCATTTGTTCTATTATTACACAAAGGAATGGCAAAGAAGCAACCTGAGAGGCTACACGAAGCTTCTTCGTGTAGCTTTGTGGAGCTGAAGAAGAGAGGCTGTTTGTGGCTCACGTTGACTTAAGGCTGCCAGGCTGTTATATCAGCTGCTGTAATTTATTAGCATTGTAATATTGATTTCACAATATCTAAAAGCTGAAAATTGATCTTCTTGCCTTCTCTGCCTTCTTGTCATCTCCCATCCATTTTTAAAAAATCTAGGAGTGCATTGATTTCTTAGCTCCGTGGTTGAGCCTGGAATGAATCACAGATTTACAGTGCAGAGCTCTCCTGTGCCACTGAACTCAGGGAAGGATGTCCAATCAGAGCCCAGTCAGAGAGAGACACTCTCTTTTCCCGTCCCCCTCAAAGCTCCAAACTGCATCACAATTAGATTAATCACAGCTTGAGAATATTTTCTGACCTCTGCAGCTAAAACAGATGCAACATGCTGAGATGCCTTTTGCGTAGAAAATGAGGGCCTACTGTGTTGAAGGAATAAAGCACCAATTTGATTCACTCCACAGCTCAGAGCATTAGGATGCTTACCTTTTGATCAAGGTGATAATGGCACTAAAAATACTGCTTTTCTACTGTGATCCCCCCTGCTTTGGAATACATTCTTTTAAAACTTAACCTCCCATTGTTTCTCTTTATGTAGACATAGTGTTCAACTTATAATGGTTATACAGCAGGTCCTCTGGTTCTGTAGGGGTTGGGTTTCTAAAACGTGAATGATCACATCCCATATTATTTAATGGCTGTGACTTGTTCACAGATGCTTCAGCATCTCCGCATTCACTTCACTACCATTTTATGGATAGGACATGATGATCCGTGATTGGTGGAAATCGCAGATCCAGAATTCGTAGGTCTGGAGGGCCCACTGGATAATGTGCTGGACTTTTGTTCTTGTTGCTGTTGTTTTGATTGCTTTTTAACTTTATATGCTATGAATTTTTAACTATGTTCATTTTAAATGCTCCAGGCTACCTTGAGTCCCAAACTGGGACAAAGATAGGCTATAAATAAAGGATCACACTGAAAATAATGCCTGTCAGGTCATAATATTTTTATTAACAACAGGAGACATATGCAACCACATACGTGTGTAAAATAACTCTGTCTACAACATGGTACTATTCAAAACAGTCTCTACCAGTGATGAACCATTTGCACCACATTTGAATCCACTCGTCAGATCCACTTTGGAAAAACTCTTTTGGGCACTCCCTGGTTCAGTATCTGATAGCATCTTCCATTTTGCCTACTTCTTCAAAGTACCATCCCTGAAGGCTTTCCTTCATCTGACTGAACAAGTGAAAGCCTGAGGGCACCAAATAAAGGTTTTAAGGCAGATGTGGCACCACTGACAATCCCATTTGTATAAGAACCTGTGATGTTGCCAAAGAAGTGTGGGGTCATATTTTATGGTGCAATTGGATTGCATTCAGCTGTTTCTTTGGTCTTTTTTTTATAGATGGCTTCTTGAAGTTTCTGGAGTGATGCAGTGTAGTGGTTGCCAGCAGCAGAAGCAATCTTTAGCACAGAGCACTAAAGATCATGCCTTTCAGCTCTCATGCCCAAACTAGAAACCCTTGATCTTTAAGGGGCTACCATGGTTCCATTCTTTTGAATCCTGAATTTTGGGGTTTGCTGAGAGCACTGTACCCCTTCCTTAACTACCAGTCCCAGGATTCTATGGGTCAGAACAATGGCAGTTAAAGTGGAATAACAGCACTATAATTGTGTAGTGTGAATGGGACCTTTTAAAACAAGCGTGGGGAACCTGTCTCAGCTCAAGGGGAGAATTCATTTCATTCTGAGAAGCCAATCTTGAAAAGCAGTGTTACTCCACTGGAAAAACCCTATCCGGTGGTCTACAATATTAAAACTTGATTCAATGTGCCTGAGAGGTCACCGGAGGGGCACGTAGGCAGGCAGCAATGGTCAAAGACCAAAAACCAGGTCAGGCCAGTAAAATCCCCATCACGTAGCCCCAGGAAGCCTCAAGATGTGTAAATCCACAATAAACAAAGGGTCCTCAGCCCCTTAGAAGCTGACTTGAGGGGATTAGCGTGTCTGCCCCAAGTTGAACAAATGTTCCATCAGGTGAGGACCATTTACATGAAGTCACACCACAAACTAACACAGCCAAAGATCCTGAGACTTTGGCAACACCTTGCAATCTCATCACACAAAGGAAATTCGTTATCTCTCCAACACCCATTGTTCTCCCCGGTAAAGAATTAGTCCTCCAGGTACTTTCCCCCCTACAAATAGTCCCAGTTTTTGAGTGGTTCTTTGGATCAGCCCCGGTCATCCCAGCAGACCGTTGCTCCATCCGTTGAGTGATCCACTCAGCCCTCTCTGTGCTGAGCCCCACTTCTCTGCTGTCTTTCCCGGACCAAGGACTTCAGGACATAGGTGCAGTATCACCCCAGCTACACCCCTTCAATATTCCCCTATGCAGTTTCCTCTCTTTTGCTTCTTAATAGGTCTTGAGTGAGTGTGTGAATGATTGCGTTGCTGCGTGAGACTTTTCTTCAATAAAATCATTTATTGGACATTTTTGTTTGGTTTTTGGCTTGGCCTGACCCTGTAAAAACTGGGTAAAAAGACCCCCCTAGGTTACCCTGCCTCTCGCATTGCTATTGCTTGTGCTCTGGCTAGTTTCCATTCCCCATCGCGTGGAGCACATTGAGGTGTCCCCCAAGGGTAGCAGGGTAGCACATGGTTCAAAATACATCTGTCTGTTGTCCACAGGAGCTGTTGTTTGAAACTTCAGAATATGAGCCTGTCAAGAGTGTTTTTGATATTCTGGGAACCATCCCTCCAGAACACTTAGTAACATGCAGTGGGCCATTGTGTGTGTACAGTATGTGCCTTTGGGTTGCCTGTTGAATTGGAAAAGAGAGAGAGAGAAAACGAGACAGAGAGTGCACTAATAAATCCCTTTTTACTTTTGGCTTTCTATGGCTTGGTGCCTTAGAACTGGAAAGCTACTTATCGGCTCTAAGCAGGAATAAACTCTCCTGCAAGATTTGGCAGGGAGATCATTTTTAAAAACCATTTACAGTAGGAGATTTTCCTTTGTATGGAAACTGCTAGAGGATTCAAGGAGGGGAATGCAGCCAAGCTCAGATGTAGAATTGTTCATGCTCAGTGGATAGGAAAAGTGAATGAATGTGCATGGATTGGGAGGACAGTAACATAAGCCAGATTGAGAGAGAGAGAGAGAGAGAGAGAGAATGAGAGAGAGAGAGACAGTGTGTGTGTGTGTGTGTGTGTCTCCAAAGAAAAAGATTGTTGTCGTTGGGCATGTTAAAGACCGCCCGTCTCCTTCCTTCTCCTCTTTTTCTTTGCCATATCAAATGGCTCTTTGATCATACGGATTCACTCAAAATACATTTCAAGATTGGTACGTGGGAGTCTTACCTCACATTGAAGTGTGTGGCAAAATTCCCATTAATGTCACAGCAAAATGGAACAGGGAAGAAGGCCTTTTGTTTTGTTTTTGAAAATTTGCCTTTGTTTTCCTCCTCTTCCTCCCCCAGGCTCTGAAAATCACTGCTCATATCCATCTCTGGCGCTACTTGAATAACTGCTTTGCTGTGATCTGCATCACAAAAGTGCCTTTAAAAGCAAGTCAAGCGAGCAACACTGTGCTTGGTCGTCAGGGCTCCCTTGCTGCTCCCTCTTCCACTTTGATTTCTTCTCCCGTAAGACCAACTGCAAACTTGCCAGGCATCCAGATTGTACTTGATGGAATATGGACACCTTCAACCCAGAAGCTGGTGGCATCTTTGTAGCAGGGAGTCACGTATGTCTCCATTTGCTAAGATGAGATAGAAGGGAAAATGATCACAGTATCCAACTCTATAAGCATCAAGAGAATCAGAATTAAACCTTTGTGTGTGTATCTATGTGATTCCAAGCCACTTGTTGACTTATAGTGACCCCATGTGTTTCATATGGGTTTCTTACACATTACTCTGCATGAAAAAGACACATGGGGGGTTGCTAACATCATTTTCTGCACAGAAATGTATTTTTATATGCAGAAAAAATGGTTACATTTTTAATGCTTAACCATGAGATGAGATTCATGAAAATTCACAACCCTGTAGCCTTTTAACAGATATTCAAGGGATCATACACAGAGACTGAGGGCAAAGGTTGCAAATTCCATTCCTTAAGTACCACAGATGCTAAGTGCATGAAATGCCAGTTACTTTCTGTTTGATTGGTATTTTTTTTAAAGTTGTAAATAATAGATCTTCAGAATTTTGGAACCACTTTACTTCACAAATCTTTCTTACCACTCCCTACTCTTTACTGGCATATTTGGGTACCACATCAACATTGGAGTATACAGAAGTACACAGATACATTTCTACAAAGTGTAAGGGAGAACTGTCAGAAGACCATTGTTTATTGAGGAGATCGGTATGGCGTGTCACAATGGCTCCTTCCATTTTCCATGTCTCCTGGAAAACCTTGAAATGTAGGTTTCCCTTAAGGGTCATTTGCTTGTATGTCAAGGTCAGTTGTTGGTCAAGATGGCATGGCCTTGGAACAGGAGAATATCATGATCACTCAGATTGGCTGCTGATAACTCCTTAGAAAAACAGTTGTTATTATTTACATTGCTGTCTTGAGTATCAGGTAGCACCTTAGATGCCAGGGTATAAAAGACCTCGTCGTTCTGCCCAAGCTGAACTTTGAAGAGACTAAG
>CAOLHI010006293.1:0-36897 GCA_948474755.1 Ctenosaura bakeri
ACTTAGAAAAGCCAGTGCTGACTTGGCTCAGGTGAATAATACATGATACCAACAGTAAGCAAATATGGCCATCAAGTACTCAACGACTCTTCAGTAAAGCTAAAAGAATTCTCATTAGGTAACATTTGCATGAGAAGCTGAGGAAATGCAGGGAAGAGCATAGTAACAGGTAGAACAGAAGAAGGTGTAAACCTGAAGTGGGCAGCTATGCTGGGAGAGGGGACTCATTTTCCAAAATGAGATTTTACCAAAATGTTCCAAGTGATATGGAAGTAATAGAAGTCAATTTTGATTTTGTTTTGTTTTGTTTTTATTTTCACTTGTTTTGGAAGCATGTTTTCAAATGGATGGAAGGCAAATAAATTCCACCTGCTGCAGAATCAAATAAAGCCTGTCATTATTAATTCTATACTACTTTTTAACCCCTTAAGAAAATTTTTATCAGTGGCATATAGGCCATTTCCGCACGGGGTAAGTAAAACGGTGCAGTGTGTCCTCCAAGGACAACGTCTGCACCTTGGAGTGGACTGGGTCCGGACTACTTATCATAGATCTGCACCTCAGTCCACTCCAGAACAACCCCAAGTGGTCCTCCAGCGTGTTTTCAAAAGACCTGATTTTTCCGATCTTTCGAAATGTCGGCGCACACCATTGCATGCCTGCTCTCCGGTGCAGATTCGCAGGCTCGCACCAATGTGAGCCTGCAATCTGCGGAGGGTGAGCTTTAGGCTGGTGAGCTTCAGCAGTTGGTTGAGATCCATGACCAACTGGAAGCTGCCATTTTGGGCACCGGAGCAGTGCGGATCTATGACCACGCACTGCTCTGCCTCACCCCAGACCGGACGGGACCACCAGAAGATCCGGTGAGTAGTGGCAGGGAGCGATTCCCTCACCATGTGTGGAAATGGCCGTAGTTAGAAACTGTTAGAAATGATGCCTGACATCCTGTTAGTCATGATGTCTTAAGCTGGATTTAGGATATCATAACAGTTTCATATTGTTACCCTGCTTGTTGGAGGTCCCTTAGGGGAATTCTCAAAGCCTGTCAAAATTATCACTTGCGGGGGAAATTAGCTATGAACACCGCTTTAGCAATGCAAAGAGGGTAGGGTAATTAAGGATCTTTTATCCAATATTTACGGGATCAGGCTCAGTCAGAAATCACACAAAAAGGTCCAATGAATGACTTTATTGAATAGTAATAGTTTGCACTAACGCAAACATGCACACACTCATCCAAGGGCTAAAAGAAATAAAGAGTGGAAATAAGATAGAGGGATTATTGAGGGATTTGCAGCTTGGGTGATACTGCACCTCTTTCTGAAGTCCTTGGTGTGGGAAGCAGCGATTGAACAGCAGCTCAGTGAAGAGACACTGAGGAGATTGTGCAGCTGTTGGGAGGGGGGACCGGTCAGTTGGTATAACCGGGAGGCATCATACTTCTTCTCCGTGCCTCGCCTCTTGCCTAACTAGCCCAAAAACGGAGACTATTTGTAGGAGAAATTTACTTTGAAGGCAAATCCTCTCCTGGGGAAAACAAACAGGGACAGAAAAGAAAAACAACTCCACACCTGGCATTTCTCAGAAGATGACAAGTTGTCATCCCAGTAACAGGATCTTCCTCCGCTTTGGGGCTGCGGTGTGAGTTCCTGGAGATCAATTTGATAAGGTTTTATTGCTTCCAGTGCCCAACTTTCCAGGAACACTTTTACTCCCTTCAAGTGGACTCCTTAAAGGTTAAGGACCTTTTGTCCACCATGGGTTATCACAACATGAGGTCTCCTGTGGCTACGTGACTGGGGATTTTACTGGCCTGACCTGGTGCGTTCAATTGTACTACCATTATTGCCTACGTGCGCATCCGGGTGACCTCTCTGGTGGGTTAGATTAATTTTATATCAAAGTTGTAGACCCCGGGACAGGGTTTACTGAGGGGGCAACAATATTCTAATTTGTGATTGTAGTGTTCTTGCAGTGACTGCAAATAATGCTAAAACCCACCTTAAAAGCCATACTGAGCTATCAGCCATACTGAGTGGCAGAGATCTGTATTACCATGCTATACACACCCACTCCATGGTATGATTGGCAATGAACAGTATTTAATTGACATAATATAAATCATATACTGCTGTGATTGAAAAGCCATATATATGAAAATAAGTCAGATGAGACCTCAGGGCATGGCCAGGTCATATCAGCTGGGAAGCTCCAGGGCTAATGAGCTTGCAAATACCCCCTCAATCACTCAAACTTCAAATACAATAGTACGTGAAGTAGTATCACTAGAGCAAACAATTGTCATCAATCTGTTCCCTCTTCCTGACAAAATTCTCCTTAATTTCCTCACCTACCCAGATATTAAGCAGCTATCATGATTTCCATCAGTTCTTTGTCATCTAATGCTAAGGCCATTAGTCTATTCCAGATCCTATTGTTTGCTCTGCCAGAGAGCCATTAACATCTTCCCCCTCAGGCAGAAACAGGCCATTTAAACTCTGGCTCTAAGCCAGACAACTAATATTACTCTGAACATAGACCATCACTCTACTGCTCAGATTCCCATTCCTATACTACCCTTGGACCTTTAGTTTGAGCCACATCGCTTTGTTTCTTCTCTGCAGGATAGGTAAATATCACCCACGTCACCACAACTTCTCGCTACTCAATTTTTCCTTCCTCTCCGTTGGTTAGCCTTGTGTAGTTGTGAGACTGTTTGAATCTTGAGTGTGTTTGTGATTTTCCCCCAAAAAACATTCATTTTCTAAAAAATTATTATCAAGAAGAAGGGTCAAGAAGGAGGGAAATGGGTAGGAAATGGGATTGGGACAGGGAATATTTACAAAAATAGCATGTTGAATTTACAGCAGTAATCTAGACAGAACTTACATTATACGTTACACAGAAATAGAAAAACTGTAAACATATCTACCTAGATGATAAATATACAATTGAAATAACACACATACAAAAGAAGCAGACAAAGGAGGGGGGAAAGGAGAAGAAAGAAAGAAGGAAGGAAAGAAAGAAAGAAAGAAAGAAAGAAAGAAAGAAAGAAAGAAAGAAAGAAAGAAAGAGAGAGAGAAAAAGAAAAGCCCAATAAAACATTCTTTTGATCTCCAATCGGTGTCCCTGAACTAGTACCAGTATAGTAGGTGGAAAGATCCTGTAAAGTTACTCCCCTCTTGCAGGCCTCCTGATTAAGCTAATAATTTCCAACTGTTCCACAGAGGCACTGGTACTATGGGTGGACTTCTGAGTCATCCACTTTTTGGGGTGTTGTTTGCAAGTGGGTCACTGCAGGATGTTGTGACTAGCCCCTCTCACCAGCAAATAAGGCTGCCAAAAAAAAAAAAAAAAGGCTTCTGCTCCTTGCAGTGTTGCTCATTGGTGGGAGGAAGCTGATCATCCTACAGTGCCCCACTCATTAGCAGCACAGACCTCCTTCAGTCAGGATGATTGACTGGCTTTCAAGGTGGGTTTGGGGAATCAAACAGCCATGACACTGTGGTAATCTCTCTGATGCAGGATCTCAGCTGATGTGTGATGCACTACAGGGTATCACAGGAAAGCAGGAAACAGAATAAATGGATTTACTTTGAGTATATCAATATTATTCATCCATTTACTTGGTAAAAAATAGCTATAAGCTTTCAGCTATAGTGTACAACCCTGGATTCCTTTGTAATCAGATATTGGTACTAGTCAAATTTAAGCAGGGTTCTTTTTCCCCCTACTGTAAATTAACAGTATCTGTCTATCAGGGACAGGAACTGTCTGGTTCTCCAGAAGATCTTGAACTGTAACTCCCATCACTCCAAGCCACGATAGTCAATAGTGAGGAATGCTGCAAGTTGCAGTTCAACAACATCTGGAGGGTTGCATAATTTGCACTTCTTCTATTGGGATTATTTTATAATTTCAATGTCCTTCTAATGGCCTACATCCATTATTGCATAGGTCCTGCAACGCTACTGCAACAATACTGTCTTTATCTCCCCTCAAAACTCTCAGACCTTACCCCAAACTGCCCCTGGATGGTTCCTTATCTCCTCAGTGTAGGTTTTGGGATGCATGAGACATGGTGTTGGAAGGGTAGATGGCTCCTTTCTAAATGGCACTATATTCCACTGTTGTCCAACCAGGGACTTCCCAGCACTGGATACTGACTCATATCTGTTATTTTTGTTAGCCCATTAAACAAAGGCAGAACAATCTGATTACTCATAGCAAAGAACAAGGCATGCTATAACATCTTGACTAGGATTGCCAGGTCAGGACTATTGCAGGTGCTGGAATTTCAGGCCCAAACCTGAGACCTAGAGATCACTCTTTGAGATGCCATGGGGGTGGGGCCTCATGATACTAACAAGAGTAATGTTACAAGGGTCAGACCCTGATGACATCATTAATTGGATACCTTGATCCTTAGCTACAGAGGCATGGAATATGCCATTCAAATCGAAAACATCAGGACTAACAAATAAGGAGACTATGGGCTTTTTTGCACTTGGCGAAGAAAACGCCCTGTTCTGTTACTTACCAGACTGGCATGCTCCCTCGGAGGATCCAGGCTGATCTGGAGCAGTGCGTGCCCACGCTACACACTGCTCCGGGGACAAAAATGGCGGCTTTCCATTGGTGGAGGCTCTCCACCAACCAGTGAAGCTCACCAGCCTAAATCCCACCCCCGGAAGATGCAAATCTACACTGGAGTGCAGCCACGGAGTGGGACGCGCCGCACTGTTGAAAGACCTGTTTTAAGTGGTCTTTCAATAGCATGGCGAGCGATCACTTTTAGTCGTTCCGGAGTGGGCTGAAGTCCAGAATTACAGAAAGTAGTCTGGACCCAGTCCACCCTCAAGTGCAAACGTCCTCGCTGGAGGACGCTCTGCCCTGTCGCAAAAACAAAGTGCGGAAAAGGCCTATATCTCAAGCAGTACTCTCACACTGAGAATGTCCATTACAACCACCCTGAGGATGAGAGAAAAGAGGCCAGACCTTGAGACTCGGGGCTAGACACTGAGAACCCCAATGTTTTACATTTATAATTCCAATACATAATAGACTGCATTTCTCAATGCACTGTTTTCTTTGCTGTTTGCCTTCCCAGTCTTTTATCATATTAGTTCATTTTGTGGTACAGACCATTCACAGACTCACAGACAATATTCATCATTTTATGAAGAATTGTTTTTGTTGAGTTGAGCCTCCTACTCCCTGTCTCCCATTCTGAGTTAATGAGTGTAACTATTTTTCCACTTTGAATGCAGAGCACATCCAAATTGATTGAAAAGTCCCAGATTTTGTTACTGTTTCTGATTTTACTCTGGGTTTTAAAAAAAACAAACTGGGGAACTGGTATAAAAAAATTCTGATTGTACCAGGAACTGACAGAAAATATTATGTATAAGCAAAGCATGTATACATCCCAAAATAAAATGGGAAGGAATAGGAACAAACTCTGGGACTTTCTGCTCTTATCAATCAGTCTGGATGTAACCTCAGTTTGCACCAAAGGAAGTAAGCAGAGGATAAAGGGGGAAACTGAGAGGAGAGAAAAAGAGGACATTTCAAAAGCTGCTGAAAAGATGGGATGACAGAGGATTAATTGGGATTGTCTCTGGCGAATCAAGAAAGCTGGAGAGTTTGAAGTTCACCCACAGTACACCAAAATATCCCAAATGTCCACTATTCAGAATTGGGAGTAGATTTCCTTTTTGCCATTTTTGCCTTTTATATTTGCAATTCCCCTTCTAAAACAATTGTTTTATTTTTGCTTGTTTTAAACCACACAATAAATGGACAGTGTACTGATAAATTAAAAATATACAATGCAAACTGACAGAAAGCTTAGATGTTGCCTAGCATACATCTCTGCGTGCAAAGTTACACATTGATTGTGCTATGCAACCCTTGTGTTGCAATGGCAACATGGAGTGGGGATGAGGAACCAGAGTAAAATAAGTGGCAGGGATTAAAAACAATGCACCATGTAGTCTGGGTTGGGGGCATTCTGCCAATTTTCTGTGCAGCAAAACATGAATTTTTTATGCAAATTTTTCCTAACAAATTACTGAAATGTTAAAAATCTTGTGGCTATTCTGCTTTTCGTTGGCAGGATATCTCAATTGTTTAAGGTATTGTTTTCTAATGAAAGATTAAAATAAAATATTTTTCACATCCTTACTGGGAAGGAGGCCAAAGCTAGCCTCTCCACTAAGGTTTGAAGACTGTAGAGCAGTGGTTCTCAACCTGTGGGTCGCGACCCCTTTGGGGGTCAAATGACCTTTTCACAGGGGTTGCCTAAGACCATCGGAAAATACGTATTTCTGATGGTCTTAGGCTCCATTCCCTCCTCGGTGGTCGTGCGCAAGCGCAAGCCACGTGCTCGCATCCTCCTGCCCCCTGTTCAGAAGGGATTGAAATTGCTCCCCTTCTCTGCTACTGGAAGAACCACCCATCTGACAGGCCAGCTTGGGGGGGGCGGCAGCATGGGGGGCAGGCCCCCTCCTCACTATGGCCCCTGCCCCACTCGCCATGGAGGGGGGCGCTGCGGAAGGGCTTGGGGACCACAAGGCAGCGCTTTTCCGGGGGCGAGCTGCGCCCGGTGCAAAAGACAAAGGCGCTGGGATTCCTCCCCCCCCCCAGCCAGGGTCGACACTCTGGAAACTTTTCCCACACTGCCCCCCCAGCAGAAACGAGAGCGAAGCAGAAGCAGAGTCTGGGGGGTTCTCGGAGGTTTTTTTTGCAGGGGAGACGCGCGGCTCCTCTTTCTCTCCCTGCCCGCTCCCCCTCATTCCTGGCCGGCAAGGCAGCCTTTGCCGGGCGGGGGAGGCATTGTAAATAATAAATAATTTTATGGTTGGGGGTCACCACAACATGAGGAACTTTATTAAAGGGTCACAGCATTAGAAAGGTTGAGAACCACTGCTGTAGAGTTTGGGGTTGGTTGAGGGTAGCTTCATTCTCTTTCCAATGATACTGAGCACAGCTATTGAGCTGCTAAACCCTGCCTGTTAAAGCCAGCTTTGATTCTACCAACTGCTGGGATGAGGGTGGAAGCATTTCGCAATGGCTATAAATGTAAATCATGTTCTATACAGGGGTATGAATGGGAATTTCATTCAGTGGATGTTTTTTGCAGTATCCCAGTTTCCATGGTCTCTCTGCTGGTTAGGGCTGAATGCATGGTTCATTTTTATGTGGTGCCTTTCAATCCCTATTTTGAAATAACTTTGAAATAACAAGATTTCCACTTTCCCCCATCCCTTAAGATGTGAAAGAAAAAGTCTATCAGTAAATCATATGCTCAACTCAGGCCCTTTCTGCACGATGTCACTGTGCCACTTCTGTGACAGGATGGCAGTGGTTAGCAGGTCGTGCTTCGGCATGACATCATCACCATCCTGCTGCCATCCCGTTACTAAGTGTCACACTCACGTGGTATGTGCAAAATGGAAAAAAAAAAATCAATTTTACACCTCCAATTGCATAGTGCTCCTGTACTTACCATCATGCGGAAGCTGCAGAAGTGCAATTGTGACATTTCCTGCCCCAGAGCAGCAATGGAAAGTGCCCGGCTGCATTGTGGAAGGAAGAGGCAGGGCTATCACACTCCCTTCTTCAGGGAGCAAGGAGGTGCAGAGGGGAATGTTGCTGACATGCTTCCTTCCAGACCTGGAATTGCAGTGCGATGACACAGAAGAGTGTCATTGTGCTAAAATGGCCTCAGTAACAAAAAGTACAGTCAGCCCTCCACATTTACAGGTTTGATTTTCATGGATTTGATTATTTGTGAGTTTCTTCAACTCCTGCCCTCTCTACCTCCACCTCCATTTCCACCAGCTACTTTTTTGGGGCAACCTTCCCTCTCTGTGGCTCCGATCAGGCTGCGCAGCCCTTTAAAAACCCACCTCTGGTCCTCCTCATCTTCCACCAGCCACTGCCTGGCCAGCTGAGGACAGATTGTAGCCTGATTTTCTCAGCACCAAAAATCCTTTTCCAATGCCCCCAAACACCCAAGGAAGAAGATGAATGAGACAAGAAGTATAGGGTCACTATGCTGGCTCACCCCTTTCTCTCTCTAGACCCCAGGTGCCCATTCTTCCCACTATGCCTTGGCCCCTTTCCCACAGACACACACACATACACACATTTTGATATTTGCAACTTTTCCACTTTTACCGGGGTCCTGCACCCCTAACCCTAGCAAATGTGGAGGGCCAACTCGTGTTTTCTACTTTTGGACATTGCTGAGCCTCAGCCAACAAAGCTCTGCTTTGCTTTTTTCTTTCCAAAACTTTTTAGTTTTTCTCAGTGAAAGAATTTCCTGTATATAGAGGACCAGAATGCTATAAATTTAGCACTGAGAACATAATGACCACTTGAGGAGTGTAACTTTCATATATTGGTTGCACAATACAGAATGGTTAGGTTCTAGAGTTTGCAGTAATGTTATAGAATCAAAGAATCATAGAGGTGAAAAAGACTACAAGGGCCATTAAGTACAACCCCTTGCCGTGCAGGAATACATCATCAAAGCATTCCTGAGAGATGGCCATCTAGCCTATCTTTAAAAACCTCCAAAAAAGGAGACTCCGTTACATACCAAGGAGCAGATTCCACTGTCAAACTGCTTTTATTGATAGGAACTTCTTTCTAATATTTACATGGAATTTCTTTTCTTGAAGTTTGAAGTCATTGCTCCATGTCCTAATATATGGAGCAGGAGAAAACTTTATCACTTAAGTTATATATTCTGTTTCCAGCATAAATAGCTGAGCATGGCTCTTTTCTATTTGAATTCCAAACCTCTTATGACTGTTGTGTATGTCTTCTCTTACATGCCTGGTGTATAAAGGAGCAGTCTCTGTTGAAATCTAGGTAAGATTGTATTTTGCAAGAATATTAACTGGTTTATTTATTTCTACTATCAAGATTGCATAAAATTTACTTCTACGTAGGTTTATAAAGATGTGTACTGATTGTTCTCTCCTATTTAGTTATTTAGCTTGGACTTGCCTGGAAGTAAGTCATATTGAACTCAATGGAACTTGCTTCTGAATGGACATGCACAGAGGACTGAGTTGTCAGGGTGCTTCTCAGCTGTGTTATAATCTTATTGTTTCATGTTTTTTTTTTTTAAGAAAAAGCTACATATGGAACTACTAAAGACTGTTTTATCACTTATTCACTGCATTATTATGCCCTACATGTGTAAACTGGTCACAGACTGAATTTCTATGAGAATACCAAAAATGTTATTGATACCAGGTTCACATGTTCCATTAAGATTGATCAATATTTTTGTATTACATTTATGTGCTGCATTTTCTCTAGGAATTTTGAAGCCGCAAACATACGGTCTCCAGTTAGCCCTCACCTAGTAACTGAAAAGCTTCAGAGATGCATAATTTCAGAAAAGATGTGTGTGAGACAGAATCAACTGGCTCTGTGTGTGTGTGTGTGTGTGAGAGAGAGAGAGAGAGAGAGAGTGTAAGCATGGAAAAAAATATTCACTGTTATTCATTTGCCAGGCACCCAAGAAGTTGAGTTGTGAAAAATAACAGAGAGGGGAGAATTCTGTGCAGTTTCTATCCAGTATTCGTAATTCACATCATACATGGATTTCAGTTAGTTATTCTGTGCAGACAAAGCACAACTTTTTTTTTGCAAGAAAATGTTTTGTGTGCAAAAAAACCACCCACATTTTCATGGCTCATGCACTCTTTCTAAATATTCATATTTTTTTTTGTGCAAAACAGTTGCCTTTTATAAAATAAGAAAGAAAAAACAGCAATTCTGCACAACAGAGTGGTTTCTGGGATCCTCTTTTCTTTTTTCTTCCAGAAATCCATGTCTGCCTATGTGTACAAGAACAGCATTTTCATACAGCAACAAGGTTTTGTTTCTCACAGTTCCCTGTTGTACGGTGAGAGAAAAGTCACAAATCCCCACAGACAATCCCAGAAACTACAGAGCAGAGCAAATAGAGCCATCTTTCCTGCCCTTTGCCTCCATTTCCCGTTTATCATTTCAGAATCCTTTTGAGCCCTATCATACTGCACTGTTACAGTGCTATTATTCCACTTTAACAGCCATGGCAACATCCTATGTAATCATGAGATTTGCAGTTCAGGGAGGGACATTGAGCCTTCTCAGCTAGAAAGCTCTTGGACCTCCCAAAACTACAGGATGAAGTCATGGCAGTTGAAGTGGAATAATAGTGCTATAAGAGTGCAGTGTGACAAGTCTCTCTGTCTCCTCCAGGCTGTCTGCTTCCTCATTCCATCTTCCCTACCCCCATCTGTCTTCCAAAATGTATATGCCTTCATCTTCCTCCACCTTCCTATATTTTTTCCTCACACCCTTTCCTCTGCATCTTCTACCCACATCTCCAGCCATCACTCCTATTGCGACTAGACCAATACTTTGACTCATTTCCCAAATGGAATTGTGCACCATTTCACTTATTTTGAATTTAATTTGCTGAAGTAATGGTGGTTGATGAGTGAGAGCAATTAATGGAAGGGGAACCAACTGAATTCTGAAACAGGATCTGGCTGGGAACTGGGAAATTAATTGGGGGTGACCCCCTAAGTCACCCTTGGTTAGCTGTTTTTCACACTAGTTCATAGCTATTGCAAATTAATTATAATTAGAGAAAAACAACTGATTTGAAATGATCAGGGAGGGGGGAGATGCAAATAAATTGGAGAATATATTTGATTTGCAGTGATTTCAGTGGAAGATTAATTGGCTGTCTTGGCCCTATGTTATTTCTAACTTTGCATGTGTAGTTATAAAACTAACATGTGCAACTCTGGAAGTTAAACAGCTTCTACACGTCCTTCCTTGCTCCTGGCCCCCTCTAGTCTTGCTTCCTGCTCTGCAGACCACAAGGCCTGAACAAAATTAAAAGATCCACATAGCTTGGGTTCAGAGTATTTGAACCGTATATGATCCTCTGAAGATGCCAGCCACAGATGCAGGCAAAGCGTCAGGAGAAAATACTAATAGAACACGGCCTCAAAGCCCAGAAAACCCACAACAACCTATGGATTCTGGCCATGAAAGCCTTCGACTAAACCATATATGAGCTGGTATGAGCCAGCCCAAGCTTTAAGATGTGAAGGGGAGAGCTTTCTCTTGGGCCATTTCTGCACTAGACTGTTCCAGTGCTATTATTCTACTGTCAACATCCTATGGAATCCTGGGCTTTGCAGTTTAGGGAGGAGCCTTTGGGGCCTTGAACCCCAGGATTCCATAGGATGTTGAAAGTGGAATAATAGCACTATAACAGTCCAGTGCAGAAATGGCTTTGGTCTTACTGCCATTACAGGTGTTTTTGGTGAGAACGCAGGAGGGAAGCTGCTTCCAAGTCATGGAATTCGATTCCTTGAGAGGTCTAGTTGGTCCCCCTCCCTGCTGTCTTGTTCATGGGCATGTATAAATCTGTTTACTTAGGGACATTTGATTTGTAATATGCTACAGCAGATGGAGCTTGTAATGGTCTCTCTCTCTCTGTGTCAGTGTTTCCATCTTATTATGCTTTAAATGTGTTTTTAAACTGCTTTTGACTGCTGTTTTTAACTTGTGCTTTTAAACAGAAGTCTAGTTTCATTGTGCTATAACTTCTGTATTAATAGTTTATTAACTGTACTGTTAATTAACGGCACTGTTAATAAGCTATTAATAAATTATTAATACAAAAGTTATAGCACAATTAAACCAGAATTTCTGTACACTTCTGTACTGTAAGAGCCAGTGTGGTGGTTTAAGTGTTGGACTATGACACTGGAGACCAGGGTTTGATTCCACACTTGGCCATGGGAACCCATTGGGTGACCTTGGGTCAGTCACATACTCCCAGAAAACCCTGTGATAGATTCACCTTAGGGTAACTGTAAGTCAGAAATGACTTGAAGACACACAACAACAACAATTGTACTCTGTTTTTAAATGGCTGTAAGTCACCTTGAATCCCACGCTGGAAGAAAGGAGGAAGGATATAAATTAAATAAAGCAATAAATAAGGAGTTGCAGGAGTAAGCATAGTTCAGAAGACACTACATGCTTGGAGTATGATGGGAGTTATACCACACCTTGTGAGATGTCCTATTTTCCAGCTATTTATGGCTGGAAAACATGTTAATAAAGTGTGCTGGGGTGGAAGCATGTGGCAGGTCAGGATGATCTCAGACATAAGGTTAAATAATTTCCAAAGTTTTCTGCCTCCTACAGGACAAAATAAATATTACTATGCCATTTTCTATACTAGTATTCATGCAGCCTGAGGCACCTTGGAATTTTTTTCAGAAGAAAAAATGTGTGTTTTTGCACAAGCAGTGTGAGATTTTGTGCAAAAATGTATTTTGCACAAAAACACACTGGTTTCCACAAACACACCATATTTCCATACACACAAAAAAGGCCATGAATGTTTCTAAAAATTGTTTTTTTGCATGTTAGTGAAAAATATTTCGTTTGTTTTTACATGAAAAGCACACTACTACGTCAAAAAAAAAACCCTCAAAAATTCTCAAAAATTCTCAAAAAACTTTGGGATGTGCAAATGCTGTAGGAAAACAATGCAAAATACTTGTTTCTGTATTATTTATCCCAACTGGGTTTTCTGAGTGTTGGGAACCAATGTTTTGGATGGGCAGGTGTCCTTTCAAGCTGGAAGTATCCTTTCAAGCCATATTTCTGACCTACACTCATATCTCAAGTTTCATGTCTTAAAATGTCCTTAAGATGATTTAGAGCCATTTCTGTTGGCGATGTGTGTGTGTGTGGAAAAGGAAGCAAAATACAGCCAACAATAAAATGCACACTTCTGCCGGTGCTGATGGCACTCTGGAATACCACACTGGCGGGATGCAATTGTGAAAATGGCATGCAGTTTCACTCTTGAGAGCCAGAGTGGTGTAGTGGTTTGAGCATTGGACTACGACCTTGGCGACCAGGGTCCAGGACACACTCTCAGCCCCAGAAAAAACTCTGATAGCTTCCCCTTGGGATGACTGTAAGTCAAAACAACTTGAAGGCACACTTAATGTTTACACAACACCCCTTACAACATGTGCAGCTGTATTAATTTGGTCCCTTCATGTAATCTCTAAAATGCACACCTGACAATAAGAATCTGGCCACCACATTTTGTACTCGCTGTCACTTCCAAACACTCAGGGAACGGCTCTGGGAACTGTCTTCACACAGGATACCCCGCACTGCAACATTTACCACTAGAGCACCGAATGAAGTACAGGGTCGCACCCATAAATGCAATGTCTAGATCTTGAGGAAGAAGCATCCCTATGTTCAGAGTAAGGAGATGCTTGGGAGGAAATCCGCACAGGAAAGAAGCCCATACGCTTGAGAACTTGTCCTTATGTAGCCACAGCGTTTCCTTCGGGGGCTGGTGGTGGATGCTGTCCTTTGCACTACAACTCCCCCAACTTCCCAGCCAGTGTTTCTGGGAGTTGTAGTCCAAAAACCAACTTTAGCAAGGCTCTTCCCTCGCTTGCTTGCCAGGCAGGCAGCTTTCCCCTCTTCTTCCTGCGCTGATTCCCAAGCTTGATTGCTGCCCTTCTGCGCTCCATCTTTCCGAAGTTCCCAAGGGCTTCCCCCTCCTTTGGCAAGGACGCGAGGAAGGCGTGTCCTTCCCTTTTCCAGTCAGGGCTGCCGCAGCTGAAGAAAGCAGCTCGGAGCTATAAAAGACGCGATCCGACGCGGGCTTGGGCTTTACTCCCCGCCTTTGCTTAGCTGATAAGGCGCTGTGCAGAGCCGCCCCGCCCGGGTGCCTGGGGAGGGAGGGGAGAAACGGCGAGCTCGAGAGACGGGCTGGGAGAGCCACCGAGGGCGCGCTGGGCCAGACCAATGCGTGGACTAGCCGCCTTTGCAACATGCTGGAGCTACGGAGCCGCTAAACGGAGTTTGCACGCCGCTGCTGGGGCTGGATTGCAGCGCTCTCGTTCCTTATGAAGAAGGCACAAGTGAGTACCCGAGCGGGGAGGCGCTGCGCCCGGGGGACAAAGGATGCGGGGGGGATGCCTCGCATTGCAATGGTTCGATCGGAGATCTCCTCTCGCGGGCGACCAGTTGACCCCCCGAGAAGTCAAGGAGGCAGCCCCGACCTTGGAGCGGGGTTGCCCGGCTCCTGATCGGGGCGCTCGCTCGCCTCGGAGGGCTGGCTCGCGTCTGGACACGTTCGGGAATTTTTTGCAGCGCGTGGGTTGAGTGGCTTCTCAAGCTCGGTTGGCAGAAGCCCTCGGAACTTCCTACACGTGGATCGGGATGGCGGAGGGAAACCGATCCCCTGCCCCCGACCTCTGTCACCGCCACCGATTTGTGGGCATCCTTGGTGGGGAGGTTTGCCCCATGCATGGAGAACGCGCTTTGACGGCCAGGTGTCTGCGCTGGGTGTAGAGGCGGACTGCCGAGGCTGCCTGCGAAGGTGCCTTCCGGGTGACCTGACACCGTTGCTTCTTATCTGCACTGTCCTTTGTACGTGGCGGGTGTGTCGGTGGGGAAGTTCCTGCCGATCCCTGATAGGACCGGGCGCTATTAATAGATGATGTACGATTGGGGCTGCGAATAATGCACATGGTTGATAAGCGGGTAGGCGCACGCAGGGCTCATTCCGCCGGCCCCATGCCGGAGAAGCAGGGGCAAGGAAGGCTGCCAGAGAGGGGTGCCGGACCCCTTCGTTCGAACGGCTTCTGCTCCGGGCAGTGCTTCGTGCCCACTTCCCTGTGCCATCGCCACTTCGTTGCATTTTGCTTCTTGCCTCCCACTTTGGCCATTTTCGCACTAGACTGTTCTAGCGCTATTATTCCACTTTCAACATCCTGTGGAATTCTGGGGTCTGTCGTTTACTGAGGCCAAAGAGCTCTTTGGCTGAGAATTCTAAATGCCCCTCCCTAAACCGCAAACCCCAGGATTCCGTAGGATGTTGAAAGTGGAATAATAACTCTATAACAGTGTAGTGCAGAAATAGTCCGTTTGTTGGTTCTGATTCTGTTATTTTCCCTCTAAATGGCACAGCATATACTGCCCTAGACAGAGATGGGCAGGAGGCCTTTTCACTAAAAAGGGACTGGAAAATAAAACTCCGTTTTTATATGTACCAAATTGCAAGAAACTCTGCTTAAGGCGACTTAAGGGAGATCTTGTGCCCAGTCCATCTCTTGCAATATATTTGTGTCTATCTGCAGATTGTATCTTTGACTGATAGAGCCCATGTTTTCTCTTCCCCACTGTCTTTTCTCAGAGGTCTATACTTTTCTTGCCCTCCTTCCTCGGACACTTGCCCATTTGCCATTTTAGAAGGTTCATGTATCTGAGGGGCTGCAGAAACAAGGCTGCAATAGAAGGCAGCAAGGAGAGAAAGAAATCTTAAGTTGAGCTCAGATTAGTAAACATATATTTTGGTGATATTTCTGTATTTAAAAAGTCTATCAATTTCTTTCTTAGGAAAAGTAGTGAAACTGGAACTCCCTGGACTTTGAGGAGGGGGGAATACAAACCATCTAACATACCTTTCACCTGGCTTGAGATGTTGCCATCACAGCATTTTGTCTTTGCTGATATTTCTATATTTAAAAAGTCTATCAATTTGTTTCTTAGGAAAAGTAGTGAAACAGGAACTCCCTGGACTTTGTGGGGAATACAAGCCTTCTAATATTTATTTCACCTGGTTTGAGATGATGCCACCAGAGCATTTTCTTTTTGACATATGTTAATATCTGCTGGGTTGATCTCTGATAGTCTTCACATTGATGGGAATCAGGGTGTTCCTGCATGGCAGGAGGTTGGACTGGATGGCACGTGTGGTCTCTTCCAACTCTACATTTCTATGATTCTATGATAGAACCATAGAAACAGTCTGTGGCAAGGGAACTTTGAGGGTGGGGAACTTTGAACCTTCCAGATATTTTTGACTACAATCAGTAGTCAGTTGGCTGGGTTTCTTGAAGTTGAATCTCAAAACATAGGGAGGACCAAAGGTTCTCTACCTCATTCTGTTATTTGTTTACTTATTAATTAGTTAATTAATTAATATCATGCTTTTTTCCAAGATGTAAGGTGGGTTTGATAAATGAAACCAGATACAGCTAAAAGTGTCAGCTCATACAAAAGTTAAAACATAATTAAACTTTCAAAAGAATTAAAAGCAAGCAATTAAAAGTAGCATTATGTCCTCTGGCAAAGACATACCCATTCAGAGTTTACTGTTAACTAGTTAGCTAGCTAAGCTTTAAACTACCTGAGGCACACCAAAAAGCATGTGTCGGCTGTATCAGAGCTTGGAAAAGTTGCTAAATGGACTACAACTCCCAGAATCCCCAGCCAGCATGACCAGTGGCTATGCTGATGGGGGAGGATTCTGGAAGCTATAGTAAAAAGAGAAAAAAAAGAAAAGGAAAGAAAAAGAAAAAAAGACAATTGCCCAACTCTGGGCTTTATGTTGAGAATATGAATATGATGTGTCTGAATGTGCCTAGAATTAGAAGAGCCCCTTTGAGCTATGGATGTTCTAAAGCTTAGTTTCTATGCAGAAAAGGCAGGCAGTGCACTTAAAGATTCCAAACTGCACAGAAAAGTAGGCTGCAACCCATTTCATTGCACCCTCAAGACCTGGCTTGGAGTCCTTTTAGAAATGGGAAGTTTACTTTTAGAGCAAATGTTACGTTCCAGATGAGTGGAGCTGACATGGTAGATTCTGTCCCATTAGGCTGATGAAGGAGACAGCTTCTGTGGTTTTCTGGACCATATAGATTCACTCTGGAGTACTTTGCTGTGGATTTTTGTGGTCCCACTTCCAACCCAGCTTGGATTGTTGTGGATTTTTGTAGCCCTATTTCCACCAGCCTTTTGGCACTTAGGCTTCTTACTAGTCAGGATCCAGTCCTAGACATGTGATTAGCCTGGGTATATTGTGTGTGGATTTTTGCTCACTGGATTGTAAAAAGTACACATGCAGAAAAATCTCATTTTACTGAGCAGTATTTGATGTTAATCTTACCTGAGAGACAGAGAAAGGCAAAAAAAAAAAAAGTAAAAAAAATGTCTAAGCCTGCTAAGAGAGATTAGAACAGAAGGAAAGCTTGCAAAAGTTACTTTGGGGCTACAGCTCCCTGAATACCCTAGGCGGTGGTGCCCAAAGTAAATTTTCCAATCTGAAGACGAGGCTTCTAGCAGGAAAAAAGAACTCCTCCTATTCCCTACTGTACAAAATGTAACAGTGTACACTCAGGGCAAATGGAAACTAATTCTGTTGCTGGTGAAATAAAATGCACTTTTCTTTTTCCTTGTGTGTCTTGCTTGATCATGTACATCTGAGTCCAAATGAACTGGTTGACTCAAAGGAGGTTTTCCTTGAGCTATGCACGTAGGTAATGTATGGGTAGGCTCTTGACTTACTGAAGGGCCTGTAGGCTCCTTCAAAGTATGATCAAATCTGTCATTGTATCATACTATACCATCAGTTGTTTCACACTTTCTTCAGTAATATATCCTGTTGATCCTCTAATTTTTGTATCTGTGGTGGTAGAAAAAGAAAAAAAAATACAGGGATAAGGGAACTGTGTCCACTGTAGGATCTTTGCATTAGCAATGGGTATCAGATTTTTGAATTAAACACAACACACGATCAGTCTGAAAAATTTATCAGAAAGTAAGTCAGCCTGCCTGCAATCGGACTAACTTCCTGATAAGCATGCTTAATGTTGTAATTTAAGGTCATAATAGAAAGTATGCTAACTAGGGAATGAGCATCAGTAGGGCTCAAATGTTCACTGTGGGCTGCAAAAGAAGAGCTTTTGAACAACCAGTGTGGATTTGACAGAAGATATGAAATCCTTGGGTTTAATTACTGATGGTAAACTATGTATGATCCTAATTAGCTAGTTTGTATTAAATATCTAAAATGTTCTGTAAACTGGAGCGTGAAACTTGCATTATGATGAGGAGCCTAGCTGTATGAAATACGTGGAAGTGAAGAAAATTGTTTTCAGTCGAAGAGTCTGATGTAACAGACAAGCATTGTTATCATGTCGTTTACAACCTCATAAACTTTAAGGCAAGGAATTATGCTGATATTTATGTATGATATCTGTAAACCATCTTCAGAGCTGAGAACTATCCATGCAGATGCTGTAGAAAAAAAAAAAAAAAAAAACTCTAGTAATGCCTTTTAAAATTAGCTGTTTAAGATTTGCCCAGACACATTTTCATTGACAGTAATCACAGTGATGTAATCCCATTGAAAGATTACTCTGCTGTGAGGATTTGTGACATTGTGTGCATTAGTAAATAAATAGTGGGAAAAGAAGCCTATCTATATTATTTTCATCCTGACATTCAAAAGAAAGAAAGATTTAACAGTAATCATTATAAATGAAAGTTTTAAAAAGTGGATCTGGTTTGCAGGAGTATTTTGCAGTTGCAAAAAAAATTGTAATTATCTCTTAAATGGCAATTCTATATGGTATATTAAATTGAAATAAATTACTTTTAAAAGGTGCTAGATGCAGAAGCTTGAAATATAGGCATTAATGATAACTGGGGCAAAGATTGCCAGCAATTTGACCTGCTGGCTAGACATGCAAAGTTTAGGAGACCTTAGTAGTGGAAAAGAGCTAGAGGCAGAAAGAATACAGCTTTCTTTTGTTAAATGGGTACATTCATTGCCAGCAGTTACATGACCTTCAGGGCATCTCTGTGAGGGCAGTCCTGGTAGTACAGCATTCTTGCTGCTGGAAGAGGGTCTTTGGATATAAGGAGGCAGTACAAATTGTGCAAGACAAATCCTGAGGGAATGCAGCAAGAAAGGGAAGAGATTTTGTTTGTTTCAGCCATGGAAGCATTGGTAGGGGGAGAACCCTGCAAAGCATTATTCACTTGTCTGGGAGTCATCTCCTTTGAACTCAAGGAATCATACTTCTCAGTAGGCATTTGGGGTTTTTGCTAAGAAATATGCTTGAATACCACTGTGGGACTTGGGCACTTGATTCAAAAGCCAAGAAAAGGATCCATTACATTGGCTTCAGTGATGAGTCAGTCCTTTGAAGCATGTCTCTTATTTACTGGCAGCAGCAAATGACAGCCAAACCTCTTGGCCTATGCTGTTGAAATGAGAAAAAAATAAAATAAAATGGCAAAATATAAAGGCTTAGGGTAAGGAGCCAGTAAGGATGAGAGGGCTGCAGAAATGCTGAGCCAGAAATAAGTATGAGTTTTGATTTCAGTGAGTGAGACAACCCCTGCTTGCAGGCATAGGCCATTTTCGCACTATTCTGTTATAGCGCGATGGTTCCACTTTCAACATCCTCTGGAATCCTGGAGTTTGCAGTTTCGGGAGAGGCTGACTGGCCCATCCCGAAACTGCAAACCCCAGGATTCCAGAGGATGTTGAAAGTGGAACCATTGCACTATAACAGGCTAGTGCGGAAATAGTCATAGCAACACTACTACTGCCCCTGCTCTTACTTGCCATCATTAAAATTGTTGCCATCATTAAAGTTGTTGTACTGAGTTGCCATCATTAAAATTGTTGTATTGAGAAACACCAGTGAAGTAAGCTGTTCCTGTCTGGCCGGAAACAATCCTTTTTTAAACTTAAGTAAAGTGATTTTTTCTTAGAAAGGAGTGACCATAACCAGCTTTCTCACCGTTTGGATTAGATAAAGGGGCTGAGCAGAGAGGGTGGGATGGATGGAACTCTCTGTACCTTTTTAAGGTACTGTTTGCCTCCTCAAAAACTATACTCCTCTGCACAACTTAGTTACCTTTTTGAATCACAATTGGTAGAATTTGAAGCCAACTTGGCCAGGCTGGCCAAGGGATTCTGGAAATTGTAGTAAAAAAAGTAACCTTTCAAAGGTCTTGAATCCCTTGCATGGATTTTTATATCTATATCTCCAGTCAAACTTGGTTATCTATGTCAGGCACAGCAGTCATAATGTTTTTGAAATAAATATTAAAGTGCGTTATGTAATGTGTTTACTGAAAGGAGTGATGCTAGATAAAAAAAAAGTGTCCTCTACTCTGTTCTTGGTTTTTGTATGGCTTACCACCACATTGCATGAGTTGTCTTCCTACTGTGTACATCGGGGAAACTGTTGCTTCGTTCTAAGTCAGCTAGGGAGGTTGGACAACATATGACAAATATGTAAAATTGAGTTGCAATGAAAAATTGGCTCCCATTTCAAGCAAAGCCATAGACTCTTTTGGCACTGTTTCATTTGAGTAGCTTTGGGAGGCTCCATTCATGGTACTGAACATATTGCTGGTGGGTGTTCTGGGATTTGCCAAATGCTGAATCAGTAAACATACTAAAGAGGTGGCAGGAAAGAGAGATGGAATAAAGGTTACATCGAAGGGGTGTTTCTTTCCCACACTTTTCTTCACCATGAACTTTTAAAGAATGAATATCATTTTAAATAAAACTAATTAATTTTATCAGACTAGGACATTTAATGGGTGTATCTACTGACAAAACAAAAAAAGAATTTTTCTCTATAGGTTCTGTCCTTTTCAAAGCTTGTTAAAAGTGAACATAAGTATTTTTATTGGTTCAGTAATCAAGAACTGCTGGAAGGGGTCAGAGCATGGGAGACAGCACTGTCTTGAAATAATTGATTGTAAAATGGCAAGTAGCCACAGGTTGTAATGTTCAGCCTACTCCTTCTGGCATAGGTCCATCAGAGTCACCGAGTCTGCTTCTGAAAATGTTGGTTGGTGATCTGCAGTCTGGGTTTCTTCAGACTTAAATTCCAGTGGCTAAAATGAATTCTTAGCTAATTAGATTAGCGGCTGAAGTATGTAATGAAGATACAAAGTTACCTGAAATCGTTTCCTATTGACAGGAAAGCACTACTGTTTAAAAATGTAATTTGTAAGTGATTTGACTCCTGTATCTACCTTTTTACTAGAAGTGCATTTTCCTGGACTTTTGTTGGCCTGATAATTGCTTCTGTGGTTTGGGTTTGCAGTGGTTACAGTTTATTTTGTTATGTATTATCCTGTCATGTAATCAGCACTCCCATTGGATGCTTCTGTTTTTCCCCACCTTTTCATGGGTTCTTGCTGAAGTGACTGACGTTTCCTCCTTAAGTCTGGGTAGAGGCTGGTAGTTAAAATATAATGAAAAACAGTCAAAGCGGGTGAAGTCCTAGAAAGTATAGGGAGGAAAGATAATCAGAATACATCTTGTGACATCCTTGTGATAGGAGAATAGATTAAAAGAAATCACAGGAATAATCTGCTCAACTGACATCGTAAGTGATAACAGGTTATGCATTCGATTATTGCAAATCCACACTAATTATGCAGGAAAGCAAATGACCATGGGTACATGATAGCTCTTTAGAAAAAAGGCATATAATAGAGTGGAGAAACATAACAGAGGTTTATGAAATTACGTGCAGTGTCATGAAAATGATGGAGAGGTATTTTCTTCCCTTTCTCAGAATACTAGAACTTGGGGTTATTCCAGTGAATCTGACTGGTGGCAGATATGGGGAGGCGAAAAAGAAGTACTTTTTGATATAGTGCACACATAAACAATGGAATTCTCTTCAACAAGATGCAGTGATGGCTGCCAACTGGGATAGCTTAAAAGATGATCAGAGAAATGCATGGAGAACAAGGCTCTCAGCTACTACTCATCAGGCTGGCTGTAGCCCTTCTTGACACAGCACATAATTATCAATTTGCTTCTACAACATGTGGTGATAGTCACCAACTGAGATGATTTCAAAACAGGCTTGGATAAATTCACAAAGGATAGGGCTGTGAGTGGCTATGAGTTACTTCTGAGGTATGCAAGTGCAACAGATGGATGTTAAGTCCCATTTACACACACTACACAATTACAGCATTAAATTAAAATGGTTCCATTTTAACTACCATGGCTACATCCTACGGAATACTGGGGTGTATATTCTGATGAGATGAGCACTAGGTCTCTCTGATTGAGGATTCTAAGTACTTGTCCCTAAATTAAAAATTCCATAGGACAGAACATGGTAGTTAAAGTGGAATCCCAGTGCTATAATTATATAGTGCGTATGTTCCCTTAAATAAACATTGGCATGTATAAAGAGAGAGTAAAAGCAAGCTCAAACAAATCTGAACAGTATAGTAATGACAGCAGCTAAATATTTGGATTTGTTCTTCATTGTCATAATGTAGTAATTCTCAAATGGTGAGCCAGGGCCTAGGAAACCTTATTGGTCAGGTTAACTCCTTGCTATGAACAAGGACAAGTTTATAATTAGCAGGCTTGGTCAAACTGGCAGAGACTAGCAACACATGATAAAGTTAGTATTGCTTTGGAATAAAAGGACAGGAGTCAGTAGTTCTGAATATTGCAGTTTCATGGTATTTCATTAGTGAAGACTGAGGTGGAAGTGAGAGACTGGGAATTCTTAAAGTCATTGTGATGATGTCTGGAAAGGCTATAAGATAACCATTATTTGTAAGAAAATAGAGATGTAATCAGTTTTATGGGATCAAGGAAAAGAGCTTGTTTGTAGTCACAGGAAAGGTTGAGTGTGATATCCTGGGTAAGAACAACTTGGTTTCAGTGATCTGTTTTCCAGTAATCTACTATTTAGGTTACTACAACTTGTTATACATGGTTTTTGAAGAGAGTCTAGAAATTTGAGTTGGTACAAAATGTGGCATCAAAAGTAGTGACTGGAACTGCAGTCACATCATACAAATACTGCCTAGTTTGTTTTAATGCAAATTTCAGGTTCCTGGTTTTAGCCTATGTAGTCTTTCAGGCTTTGAGCCATAGCATTTACTTCCTGCCTTTCTCCCCAGTGCAGGACCCAATGCAGCTTAAAACAGAAATCAAAAGAAAATACAGTGAAAACTGATCATGTAACACTAGAGATGAGTTCTGTAAAAAAAAAATTAATTTTAAATTTTAAAACAATCACTGAATGGAAAAAAATAACTTAAAACATAAAAACAGTGAAGCAAATTACAAACAAAAACAAAAAAGAGGCAAGAATTGCAACATCTCCAGTATGAACCCTTTCTGCAGCAGCTAGTCCTTGCCCAAAAGGCAGTCCAACTAAATGTTCTTTGCCTTTAATAGTATCTGGAGAACTGCTACCCACCCCATATAGTCCTACCTGTTGCTTGAGCTCATCGTCAGAGGCCTTGGTCTGATTTCAAATGTATGCTGAGATTTGACAAGTGGCTACTCATGAATATGCCTTTTCTCTGGTAGCCCCTCTAGGTATGGTATGTGCTGTGTGGAGAGATCCACCTGAGACTCGCTCTGTGACACATTTTTAGTCTTTCTGATCTTTTAAAATGTAATCGATAAATATTTGATCTGTATTTTGTTGTCAGCTATATTTTAAAGCTCCATTTTAGAACTCTTGCCTCTTAATATATGCATTCTGATCCTATAATTTGTGTTTAGATGTAGCTTCCCACCTACCAAATCAAAAACCATAATAGAGGTCTGCATGTGTACTTTTGCACCAGTTGGTTCTACAAAAGACCTCACTTGGAACAACCCATGAGAAGGGGCAGCCTCTTGTGATATGATTTTAATGCGAGCGTAATGCTCAAACAGGATTCTGGCTCATATTTTTGTGTCTTCTCCTTCTACAGCTTTCTGTGGGGAAGAGGAGATAAGTAAATGAAGGTAAGAGATGGAGTGTTCTGCAGTAACACTGTTCTCTTGCTGCTGTTTCATTTATTGTAGCCTTTTAGTCACATAAAAAGAACTAGGACACCTCAGTCTTATTTGAGCATTCAAGAACTCACCTTCATGTGTAAGTGCAGAATGGAGCCACATAGCTCCTCTCATTGATGATATAACTTCCCAGATATTTGTGTGTATCATGTAAATATTTGTAGAAGATAAGTCTGCTTGTGTACAACTCTAGGCAAGGTGCAATTCACATGATATTCTATGAGCAGATCTTCCTTCTCCAGATGTTTGTGCTGTATGTGGTGGGATGTTGAACATTTGAATAGAGACTGTAGGTGACAGAGTTTATGTATGGCCATATCAGGACTGTGGTTAATGCTCTAAGATGAAGAGTGGGGAGTATTTCTGGACTCAGATAGTGTTCACTCTCTTTGTTTAACTGCCTTTGAGGTTTACGGGGAAACAGGATATTTTTTCTGAATTCTTCAGCACCTTGTGACTTGTAGTTCCAAAAGTAAATTCTCCAAACTTTGATATGTAGTGAAATAAGCTCCATTGGCTTCTAAGCAGACATGTATTAGATTCATAATCTTGAAATTGCTCTTTTCTTTGCCATTCCTAAACACCAAGTATTAAGAAGTCAATCTGTCCAAATAATCTGCTGTTGGCAAGTATTAAAGAACATTTTCTTGTAGATAAAATGCTAGTTAAAAGTGCTGGAAATGCCTAAGAATTTCAGTCATGTGTTTTATTTAGTATACTGGTCATATTAACACTAATGAAATGCAAAGCTGACACATGGCTTCTCTTTAGGCTTGCTGTTAAATAACTCAGATTTCTTTGAGCTCTCCTGTTAAGCCTGGCTTTTTCTTACACTGCTATTTTGTTTCTCCAAATCCTTCCTCACATTTTTACCTGCTGTGCTGTTTCCCACAAAGGAGAGTCACACTAATACATCTAGAAATTGTATCTCTTCAGGGACGTTTCTGCTGACCTTGTTTATACTTAAAAAAATCCCTAGACCTTCCTTTTCAGCTGGCGCCTAGAATGTATTAAGAATTGTAAATTGAATTATATTGTGTGAAAACAACAATTTCTTGTGGTGTGAAGGATTGCCTTTGGAGCTTAATGAAAGAGAACCCAGGGTGTCTTGGTAAACAGATGTTCAAGTTTATCAGATATCCTGTGACAGAGTTTAAATAAAACACAATAGGTAAGTAAGGTTGAAATGAGAATAACTGCAAGACGTTTTGCAAACAGATCATAGATGAGGAACTATAAACAATTATTAAGGAAATGCAAGGACATGCTTTGCTTTACCTTTAGGAGAGCTGACTGTTTTTAAGTACTGCCGATCTTGTGTATTCTATAGTGGCATCTGCTGCATATCAGCAGTCATCTGAATATGTGCATCCTACCTTTCCTTGAAGGGATATTGAGTGGTACACCATAACAAGTCTCTTCATAACAGTTCTTGTGGGTGTTGCTGCCTCACTATACAAGCCAAAATTGTATTCTAGGTTTGTTTATGTAGAAATTGCCATGTCTTCCTTTTCTTTTGCTCTCCCCCTTGCAGAAGACAGATCTGAGTAACTTCCATGTTGTAGCTCCGTTCTGTGTCCTCTTCACTTGGTAAGGGAGTGACATGGAATACTAATTCTGCCTTTTCTGTCACTTTCCCATGCCATGAATAAAAAGGAGGGATGTCTCCACTGCAGAGATTAAATACAGAAGAATCCCTGTTGGATATATTTGCTCTTCAACATGTGGAATAGGCTGGGACTGGACTAGACCCAGTAATGTCAAAGAGTGGGTGGAATTTTCTAGCGTTCCCCACTCCCCCACCCCACATTTCTAGTCCTGTGGGGAGAATATTTGTAAGGTTCATATGGCCTTAACAATCTGAAATCCAGAGGTCTACTGGCTCTGGACCTTTTGACCATTCTTTCCCCCAAAGTGGCCTTGCTGGCTGGGAAATTCTGGGATTTGTAGTCCACAAAAGGGACTTTTCTAAATTGTGTTCTGAAGACTGAGGTTCCACTCACTCATCAAATCATTACACAGTCTTAAAAACAGTATACTATTTACAGATACTGGCTCAATCAGTGGATGCGTGTTTTGACCACAAGAACAGGGCACAGCAATTTCTGAGACTAAAAATGAGAGAGTTAATATTATCCCATGGTGTCCACAACTTGACGAAGGGAGAAAGGTTTCTCATGTTAATGGCCTAATTTCTGGTTACTGTGCCTGTTGTGGCCTCCTCTCACCAGCAGCCACGTCTCAGAGTTTGATATACTGTGCTTGCAGTTCTAATACATTTGCTTCAGGGTATATTTTACTGTGTTTACATCTTCCCATTGCATGGAGTGACCACACATTACAAATCCAAGCAGCATTCCACACACAGTATCCTTGTCCCCTGTGCATAGGGGGAACAAGACAGAGTCCTCAAGAAATATTCTAAAGTATATATTGTTAACATAGTAGCAAGTAGTAATATTAGTCAGTAGCAGCAGCAAATCAGAGAACTGGTCAGACATGTATTGCAAACCCTTCTTTTGGAAGTCAAGTTTCCCAACATACTTTGCTTACTTCTCATTGCCTGGGGACAGTAGTGGTGGACTGTTGTATTAATGAACACAGCAGTACAAATTGGTTTGATTACTTGATGAATGTTGTGGCTTTAACTATACCAAACTATACCAACATGGTTCCAGATTATGCCTTTACTTGTGTGTTCAAATGCTGTATAAGTTTGAAACAAAATATATTTTATCAGCCAGAAAATGGAAAGCAGAGCAAGCTCACTGCAGGCAGCCTTCACTTATAAGCAACACTTATTAGATATACTTACTCATGTGTAAAAGTTACAGTGTTACAATCTCAGACAGAAGTTGGAAGGCAACACAACGCAGCTCATTGCTTTTCAGTCCTCCTGTGTTGTCAAGTTTCTTGCCTTTTTTTTTTAAAGGAATAATAATCAGACTTATGCAAGCAGAGATCCACAGTTGCATAAGTGTACATGTAAGCATGCTTGTAACATTGGACAATGAAGAGGAGGGAAACTGTTAAAATTCCAAAGTTGTTTCTTTCATCTCCTTTTCTGTTCTTTTCTACAAGTTATAAATACTTATAATGTTGGATAATGAAGAGGAGGGAAGCTGTTAGAATGCCAAAGTTGCTCTTTTCATCTCTAATATTATTTCACCACAACTTTTGGATCTCTCAAAAGCCATGCTCCAAGTATTATTAAACCCATTTGCAGTCCTGTGCTTCCAAAAGATGTGTCAGATTCTTTTAATTTCAAAATGCAAAAACATATGGATGGAGGAAGCAAAGCTGATGTGTTATTCTTTTCCCCACACACACACACACACACACACACACACACACACCTCTTGAAGTAAATAAAAGCATAGGATGAAATCAATTGGCAAAAGGACTTAATGAAAATCAATTTGTTGTATCAGAGTTGTCACAGTGCTAAAAAAAAGTTAAATGGTTTAGTTGCATTTTGTTCCTATGTTATAGCACTAATACCCTACACCTCGCTTCCAGCCATTGCATATCTGGGACTTGGTTTAAAAATAAACCTTGTTCACATTAAGATAGTGGCTGTACTTACAAGGATACCACAGAAGGCAGAATAGAGTGGCTGTATTCTGCTCTGTGACATGATCAGTTGAAAAGAAAGATTGGGAAGGGAAGGAGAGGGAAGAAAGTGCTGATGATAATTTTTTACCTGGTGTGGTTTCTACTTGCTTTGATGAGAAAGAGACCTGCTGTGAGCATTCGCTGTTCTGCTGAGTGAGGGGTTGTTATTGAGGTGTCCTTTCCAGAAACAGGCTTGCACATGTGTAAGGGATAGTCTAACCTCGCAATGTTGTAGCAGCTTTAGCCCAGTAAGTTATGTGCACACAAGTTCTTTTCCCCAGATTCCTTTAAAAAGAAATCATAGAAGAGGAGATTGTTAAAAAGAGAAAAATTGTCATTTTTGAGGAAATGATTACTAAGAAGTGCAGTGAACCCTGATTTTCACAGGGGTTACTGGCACAAAATGCAAATAAAAATCATGAATGCCATTGCCTTTTTAACTTGAGAACACTTTTTTAGGAATCTTTAGGCCCTCCAGCATGATCCTGTAGTCAACAGTTGGCCAGAATGGGACACAGAGTCACTCTGGAGGACCTAGCAGTGCCTAGGTAAGTGTTCTCTGTAGGTTCTTCAGTGTGACTCGGACAGTGACCTATCTAGCCTAAACGGCACTTAGGGAAAGCATGGAAGTTGCACCCCTACCTTCTTACCCCTGCCTCCATGCTCCACCCTTACATGCATATCAGCGCTGAATACAATCCTCCCTCTGCTGCAAAACAGAAGGGACAAGGTAGTGGGGGGAGCCTCGCATGAACCCTCCTTCCGCCCCAGAGCTTCCCCTCCCTTTCCTATGTATTTTGGTATGGCATGCTCTCCCATGAGGCAAAACAGAAGAGAAGGGGGATGGTGGAAGACTCATGCGAGCTCTCTTTTCACCCCCTAGAGCTCCCCTTCCCTTCCCTTTGCATTTTGCCCCAGTGTGGAGAACCCCCGCTGAGGCAAAACAGAAAAGGAGGGTGGAGGATGCCATGTAGAGGAGGGAGTGGGCTTGTTTTCTGCTGCTCCAGAGACCAGGACAAGGAGCAATGGATTCAAGCTGCAGGAAAGGAGATTCCACCTGAAACTCAGGAAGAATTTCCTGACAGTCAGGGCTGTCCGGCAGTGGAATATGCTGCCTCGGAGTGTGATGGAGTCTCCTTCTTTGGAGGTTTTTAAGCAGAGGCTGGATGGCCATCTGTCGGGAGTGCTTTGAGGGTGTTCCTGCATGGCAGGGGGTTGGACTGGATGGCCCCTGGGGTCTCTTCCAACTCTACATTTCTATTCTATGAGGAAGCCTTATGCGAGTTCTCCAGGCTGGGGCAAAATGCATAGGAATGAGAGGGTGGACTCCAGAGGGGAAAAGGAAGGCTTATCAAATGACAGGGCTTTTTTTGTGCCCCCTGGCATTGGCACCCAGGGCATGCGCCCTCCCTGCCCCACCCTAGATACGTGGCTGCATTTTGGACCACTTCTGGTGCAAATGGACCATAGAATCACACTGAAGCACCTAGAGCTTCCTAGAGAGAACATATTTTTTTTCTGTGGCAAAGGCGAATAGAGTAAGATTTTTTTTTTAAAAAAAAAATCTGCAAATAATCAAATCTGCAAGTGTTAAACCCACAAAAGTGGAGGACCCGTGTTAGTTACAGATGGCCTGTAAGAACTCTCATAAGGCACTAATTAGCTCAAAAGTAATGGGCTGTCTATTACATACTAGGAGTTTTAGTCTACCACAAGCTGAAAATGAGTCAGTAGTGTGATGTGGCAATTTAAAAAGCCAATGCAACTGTAGGATGTATCACTAGGAATATAATGTCTAGATCAAGGGAAGTAATAGTTCTAGTCTATTCTGCTTTGGTCAGACCTTACCTGGAATACTGTGTCCAGTTCTGGGCACCATTATTCCAGAATAATATTGAGAAGCTGTAACATGTCTAGAGGAGGGTAGTCCAAGGCCCTTTCCACACCATACCTGGATCCCGCGATATCTCAGTGTCATCCTGGCAGTGCTGTTGCTGGGATGAGAGCATATCCCAAATTCTCCCCTCCGCGCCCCACTGGCAGCCAGAGGATGATAGCGTTGGGGACATGCTCCTTCTTTCTTCAGTGCAGCCAGCCTCTTCCGATGCTGCATTGAGGAAGGAAGCACTTTGATAGCACTTCTGCTCTTCCTACGGGGCCCCAGCCACTGCAGTTTTCCAATAATAGTATAATGCATGATCACAACAGGTGGGGACGTGAGAGGAGCAGGACCATGATGACATTGTGCAATAGCACGTGTCACGGATTGGCTTCAATGCATCCCCACGCAGAAATGGCCAAAATTGTGACAGGCCTTGAAACCATGTCTTATGGGTTTCTGAGTAGCAGTAGCTCAGTGAGCCAAGTAAGTTTAGCCTAGAGGATGTTCAGAGGCGATGTGACAGACATGATTAAATATCTGAAATGATGTCATAGGGAAGATGGAGCAAGCTTGGGCCCTTTTCGCACGGCATCTGCCATGCGAAAGGGCTCCTGGAGTGTCACGCGATTGTGAGGAGTGATCTGCATGATGCACTCACAATTGTGCAACGCTCCAGGGTAGGGCAGGCGCTGCTCATGCACTTTTTCATTTTCTGCTTTCAGCCGAAAATGGTGTGTAATCGTGCATTGCTCCAGGGCCCCACATGCACTTGTCGTGCATGCAGAGCCTCCGGAGCCGCGGCGCTCGTGCTTCCTGCTCGGGAGCAGGCAGCTCGTGTGGAGCTGAAGCAGCGGGGACGCGAGAGCCTCTCGCTGGAGGCTGCTCACACGATCCCTGCACCCCAGTGCTGAAAAAGGTAAAGTGCGGAAAGGGCCTTGTTTTCTGCTATTCCAGAGACTAGGACATGGAGCATTGGCTTCAGTTGGAAAAGAGATTTGACCTAAACATTAGGAAGAACTTAATGATGGTAAAAGCAGTGTGACAAGTGGAATACACTGACTTAGGGTGTGGTGGAGTCTCCTTCTTAAGAGGTTTTTAAACAGAGGCTAGATGGCCATCTCTTGGGACTGCTTTAATTGTGTGTTCCTGCACGGCATGGCATTGGCCTGGATGGCCCATGTGGTCTCTTCCAACTCTATGATTCTAACTAGGTTTATATTCATGAAGGTCATGCAAAAATAAATTCCCATTAGTCATAAAGATGCTGCTAGTTTCCTTCTTTTCTTTCTCCCTTCGTTTCTCCTTTTTTATGCTGCAAGAGACTAATATGACTACTACTTTGAAAACTACGCAAAAAGAAAGTTGGTGAAAGACTTGAAAGATACAGCCTGTAAGAAATGACCACCACAAAATTAGACCAGAGTTCTGAAAGATATTCTAGGGATTCTGATGGATCTGTCCTGAAGTTGGGGCCTGGATTGATCTGTCATTTATCTCCTTTGTAATAGAAATGCTTTCAAAATGATCTCCCACTGGGAAATAACAGAAGAGAAGGGACATCATGTGATAAGCCAAAGATGTTTGATCCTGCTGTAAGTGCAATTTATTAGCCTCATGTGATAAAGCCCTTGAGCAAAATAGTCTTGAAATCATTGAAGCCATGGGTTTTTATAATATTTTTAGACCAAAGCAGAGACAGTAAAGAACAAACACAGTCACGGTGAATACCCCTTGCAGACATAAGGGAGAAAGGAGGAGACACAACTTTGGCCAGGGTAAAGAATAGTCTCATAGCAGGGCAAATTCCTCAGCCCAAATCCAATAAAGACAGTATCTTCCTGTAGAATTACACCACAGGAAACGTTTCCACCTGTGGAACACTTCGAAGGTGTGCAACTTGATCAGGTGTACTGAAGCTTATTTAATGACTGGCCTCAGTCCTTGAGTAATACTCATTGTATTGTAGTTAGTTCAGTTACAGTGCTGCTCCTGGTATGTGTATGGTATCTGACATCCAATACCTATGAATCGAGTGCTTGATAAGTATCATCTGACCTTCTGGGATCTTTCCATGTGCTTTCACTTGCACTGCCAAGCCTTCCAGGCTTACTTCTCTGCTTGAGAAAAACGGAAGCCTCTTAAGGCAAAATTAATACTTTACAGGAGTGGGATGTCTTCCAGAGTCTTAAGCAGTCTGCTGATAGGGCTTGATGTCTTTGAGCGATTGTTGGGACCAAGCAATAGATACTCAACTGCTCTTAGGTGCTTGCTGAACCACCTTTAGTCATGCTAGGCTTTGCTTATTAGTTAGTAAGAATAAGTGAGGACTTGTAAAATGTCTAATATGACATAGAAGAGATGCATAATATACAAGGTTTGTGAACACTCAAGGTTTCTCCATGAAAAAACAGTTCTTTCTACAATAACTGTTCATAGTTGAAGGTGGTCCATGTGTCATTGCAGCCTGTGGGAGTCATGTGGCCTCCGAATCTTTCTTAGGCCCCATCTCTACCCATTGATGCTGATTGCTGGTGGTCAGTGGTTCTCCAGGTTTAGGTAGGACAATTTCTCAATTCTGCCTTTTGCAGGCAAAGAGTATGCTTTGTTCCTGAACTGCTATACCAGCACTGCTGCTTATCTATTGCTGCTTATCTATTAATTCATCCTTCTCCCATACTGAAACTGGCAAAAACCCTTGTGCTGGTGCATGATTAGATCAAGGTATTTTCTAAACACTGTTCTGACAGTGGGAAAATCATATGATATTTTTTTCTGTTAGACACATAAAAAGTATATGTGTGTAACAGTTGTAAAAGAAAAACCTCAACAACTGAACAACACTATTTTCAGGTAGAACCTGGATGCCGGAAGAATGCTGTAAGAGTGAAGTAACTTTAATGAAATGATTTAAAAAATGGTGTTTATTTAAAAGAACAGCAACAAAAATCAGATCTTTCATTTTTCTGCTTCCTCTGTGACATATTTTATAATGGGAATGGTAAAAAGTATTCACTAGCAGTTACAGAATTGTAGCTATAGTGTTTTCAGGATCTAAGCTTAGAATTTTCGCACTACACTGTTATAGTGCTATCATTCCACTTTCAACAGCCTGTGGAATTCTGGGGTTTGTAGTTTACTGAGGCCAAAGAGCTCTCTGACTGAGAATTCTAAATACCCCTCCCTAAACTGCAAATCCCAGGATTCCATAGGATGTTGAAAGTGGAATAATAGCACTATAACAGTGCAGTGCATAACTGGCCAGAGGATGGTGCTGGAGGCAAGAGTGGTATTAAATGAAGACCGTATGACATTAAGATATCATGTCTGTAGAGCCAGAAGTTTTTCTTAAGCATACTTGGATCACAGGCTTTCTCTATTGGAAATGACCAGGGTGGAAAGACTATATCCTTCAGAAATGAAATGTTTTGCAACAGGTTGCTCCAACTGTTTGCTGGAGATGACTGATTTATGGCTCGTGACTACAAAGACACACACACACGCAGGAACTTCAGGTCTATATAAGCAGCAAAATGAGGTGGGAATAATGTGGGAAGCTTCTCGAATTTTTGTATGTATGTATGCATACGTATGTGTATGTGTGTATGTATGTGTTTGTATGAATGAATGATTAATTTTGGTCTGTTTCTGCTTCTTAATTGCTGGGTGGCTTTTCTTATTTGTTTGGTTCTGCAAAAGTGACCTTTTGAAAATAGCAGTTTACAGAGTCAGTTAAAAGAGTTTTAGTTCTACAGGGTAATCCCCAGATTTTATTGTTTCATTGTACTGTGTTTCTTTAAGGTGAAACAGTATTAAACTTGCATAAAACCCAATTTCTGCTGATGTTGGATCCATGAGGGCTTGTGTAATGAATTCTGTTTTGCCAGTTTCTAATGCAATAATTGCATGGCAACTCCTTTTAAAACTGTTGCAGATTTCGATGTCAACTCCCATTTGAACTGAATAGCATCTGAGGGGGAAAAAAAGTTCTTACAGGCTTTGAGTCATATGTGGGAGGGCGAACAATAGACAGCCAGCTTAATTTAGAAAACTTGTATAATACCTCTTGGCACACTCTCTCTATCATTTTTTAAAACACGTGCACAAATGAAGCTCCGTTAAGGAATTATACAAAGAATCCCGTCCTGAAGAATTCTTTTGAATATTTAGAAATTATACATTTGAGCATTTAAAAATATAAACCTATTGTTGCTCTTATGGAAAATCAGAACACTTTTTTAAATCAATCTTTTATAACCTGCTTTCCCCCCCCCCGTTATGGAGGATGACAACTCTCAAGCCAACATGACTTTTCATGCTTACTCTGCTTTACTATTCAGTAACCACATTAAGCATGTATATGTTTTCAAACTTAAGTATTTTCAGTCTCTAGGTATCTGCTTGAAGACTGCAAAATACACTAGTAGCTTGCTTGCTTGCTTGCTTGCTTGCTTGCTTGCTTGCTGTCTGTCTGTCTGTCTGTCTGTCTGTCTGTCTGTCTTTCTGTCTTTCTTTCTTTCTTTCTTTCTTTCTTTCTTTCTTTCTTTCTTTCTTTCTTTCTTTCCCCTTTTGGCGTTTCCAGAATAATTGTCTGATGTCTGTCTGTCTTTTTAAAATGATGTCTCTTATTTCAGTGCCCTTCAGCAGAGATGCAGCCTGTCCAACTATCTCCTGTTTTAGAAATATCTTGCAATCCGGTGCTCAGTGAGCAAAGTAATTCTTTGTGCTGTTCTATGACTGTAGCCCCCCCCCATTCTTTTTAGTGCCAACGACTCCTTTCCAAGTCCAAACTATCTAATCTGAGATCAGATACATTTCTTGTATCCAGTCATCCATGCCAACAGTCCTTTTAAATAATGTCCTTTTGCTACTACTCATTGAAATGGGGCTGTTTGAGCAAAAAAGCCTATGGATTATAGGGGTTGACAAGGGTATGTGGGGGTAAGGGTAGTTGGACATTACATCACAGGGCCAGAGATCTGCTAGTAGAAGGAGAGGAAGTGAAAATCAGTGATGTGGTGATTACACTCTGTGTTTTAGCCTGAACTTTAAAGGACGTATCTAAGCAGCTAGATATTATCCCCTGAATGGGTTCAGTGCCTTGGGCAGGTCCATTTAAAATCATTCTGAAAGCCAGGTTGGATTCATCACACCACTGATATAGAAGACATAAGCTGTCACTGGGGAGGGGATTCTGCGTATGTATGTGAGAGAGTGGGTAGGTCAGGGCTGTTCTGTTGTTGTTCTTCATTAATAAGAGACTCCAGTGAATGGAAGTCTCTCCTATGTATGGAAGAACTGTTCTTTGGTTATCTTTGGACTTCCTCTATCTTTAGGTGAGGGAAGTTGGATCTTTCTGTCTCAGTGGCCCTATTCCTTTGGTAGTAGCACCAGTATTCAGAAGTGACATGCATGTAAAGTGAGTCCTCCCCTTATGCAGGGATAGGAGCACAAGACCTCAGTGAAAATGAGGAAAAATGTGAATAAAAATTAAAATCATGAATACTAATTTTTATTATTTATTTGTTTGCTTGTTTGTTTTACTTGAGAACACTTCTCTGGGAAACTCTAGGTCTTCCAGCATGATTCTGTGGTCAACTTCTGGCAGAACTGGAAGCTGATGATAGAGTCATGCTGAAGAACCTAGCGATTCCTGGAGTATTCTCTCGGGTAAATGATTTTTATTTGCATTCATGGTTTTTCCATTTTCATTGGGGTCTTGCTCCCTTAACCCCTGCAAAAGTGGAGGTTTGACTGTGTAGGATAACTTATCTGTGACCTTATTATCATCATCATATTTGCACATCAGTTGTACTCTGATTCTGAGATGCTGAGGTAACTCAGAGGTACAGCACAGCACAGACAAATTCCAGAACTCTTAAGTCTGACATTGATGGAGGAATTAACCTTTGACACTATATTCTGCTATATATGTTCTCATAGCACCTCCAGACCTCAACATAATGCCACAAATTAAGGTGAGCTCTTACTCAGTGGGAAGTAGGCAGGATCTGGATAACTGGCTACCAAAGTCTGTTAAAATGTATGCAGCCGTGTTGAGTATCTTCCAGAAACACTGCAAGTTTCATTTCAGAATTTGACAAAGTTCAGCTCAATACCAGTCTAATAGTGGTGCTTGCTAATTGGAGCAGGGTCTATGATTTTTATCAGAACTCAGAAAAATTACTTCATGACAACACTTCCCAGAAACCCCAAAATCGGTGTGGCTAGTAGCCATGTTGGCTGGGGAATTCTGAGAGTTTTAGTCTAGAACAGTAACTTTTCTAAGCTCTGATGGCTTCTGTTTTGGCTAATTTTCATTGGCTGTTCAAGCTGATAGTTGATAAGTCAGTGTTTGTGATGTGTTCTTTGAAGAGCTGACTATCTGATTTATGCCTGACCTGGAATGTTTCCTGGAATACTGTTGGCACACAACACCAGTGTAGATGGTGGGAGCAGAAGGAAAAGAGCTGCAGGCTCAGCAGCCTTGGAAGAGAAGGTGGCACAGGAAAAATAGGCTGCTTTGATCAGCGGATAGTTTGAGTTCCCTCATTGGTGCTACATGACCCTGGAAGAAATGCATAGCATACCCACAGATTTCAGCATTTCCCATTCTGAAGTCTCGGTTTGAGCTGGTTTAAACTGAAAGGAAAAAAAAAATATTTCACATGTACCCTTCAGAGGCTGTCAGTGCTTTCATTCCTACTTGGGTTTATACTGTGTTGTTTTTAAAATCTCTTTGCAGGTGGTTTCATTCTTGGTTTATGTACTTTTGCCAGTCATTCTTTCATTGTTTGCATTCTGTATTTGATTTATGTCCAACCCGGTATACTGTTGTATACTGCTGAGAAAACTCTGGTTACTGGGGTAGTCTAATAGTCCAATAAATAAATGAATAGAAATATAGAGAGTTATTGGAAGGTTTAATAATCAGCATGGTGTTGTGGCTTGAATGTTGAACTAGGACTCTGGGAGATTAGTGTTCAGATGCCTACTCAACCATGGAAACCCACTAAATAACCATGGGTGAATCACACCCTTTCAGCTTGAGAAGAAGTAGCAAAACTCTGAAGAAATCTTACCAAGAAAACCTTATGACAGTGTTGCCATATGTCGCAATTGATTATAAGCACATAACAACAATTGGAAACTTTCATTTCTCTTCTTTTTTCTGTATCTCTGGTCTGCTTTCACTCTACCTTTTTTTCACTGTGCCTTTGAATGTCATTGCATAATTTCACTATGAATCAAAAGATTAATAACCATAATTATCTCTATTCATGGTTGGTTCCATGGTGTACCTCTTCCTTGTTTTGTTCTTTAAACAGTGTTCTAGTCTTCACCCTACAAAACTTGCCAGTATCAGTGATCTCTCTCTCTCTCTCTGAATATTTCTAAAATCTTCCTGAGAGATTCTTGAATCTTTCTGAGATGTTGGATTTTTTTTTTGAAATTTTTCAGATCATAAAGAAATTTAATCCAGTTTGTAGCTTGCCACTTCATTTCTGTGATTGCTAGGAGTTAAATTCTCCATGCCCAGTGTGGCGCCATCAAGTGAGAGTAAGCAATTTACACTTCAGTACATTTTCTTAAGTCATGGTACTAAATGTGATTGTCAAACTGTGAAGTTTCACAGCTACACTACTGTGTGGTTAACAAGACTTGGCACATA
>CAOLHI010006294.1:0-37810 GCA_948474755.1 Ctenosaura bakeri
TCCCATTCCGGCAAGGGCATTGCTGGGATTGTGACCGGATGACATGGGACAGTGTTGTCATATGGAAAAGGCCTTAGTTATACATGTATACTATTTATGTATAGTATTTTTTCTTTTTTCTGTTGTTGTGAATTTGTTTGCATGAAAATTAATAAATATGAATTGAAAAAGAATATTCAGAGATAGCAGCATATGTTACATACATACTCACCTCTTATGTTTGGAACCCAACTAATTTTGGAATAAGAATGAAAGAAATGTTCACAAATATTTGAAAAAAAATGCCAAAAAACCCCCCCCATGTTTCTCAAGTGCCAAGAAAAGATGATATGGAAAAAATCTACACTGGTGATGATCTTTGCAGTTTGTGATTTATTGTGTTCAAAATTTACACTTTTCGTACAGAAAAGCATTTTCTGTACAAAAACCAGCTTTGTTATTTTATGTGCAGAAAACAACTTTTGTGCCATTTTCTATTTTCTGCACAAAAGCACATGACAATTTTGCACAGAATAAATCCCATAAATGCAATTATCTTTAGAAACTGCACATATTTCAAAGACTCTCTTGCAGCAGAAAGAATTATTACTAAAATTAGCATTTGCTACCTTAGACAATGAGATTAGTGGAGAACAACGTCTCTGTTTTGTTATAAAAAAAGAATTTCAGATGCAGTCTGTGCCATTGCACAGAGTGTGATTGTTTAAACAAAGAGATGCAAATGAAACTAAAAATGTTGCTAAGCTCTGCTTTTCACAATGGTGTAAATGAGTCTGCACGCAACTTGCTGAGTTCTTTGCTGGGTGTGACATGTGACTGTGTATCACACACACACAATGTTAGAGTAGTGATTATGACCACTTATGAACCATCTGCCACTTGTGAAATTCCAAGAATACCAGCAAAGAGGAAATGGAAAAGACCTTTAAAAAGGATAAAAAGCACAGCCTATCACTATGGTATTACGTCAAGGGGAATGTCACCACTCCTCACTAATTTTACCATGCACTGTCATTTCTGACTTATGGCAACCCTAAGCTGAACCTATCACAGGGTTTTCTGGGACCGAGAGTATGTGACACACCAAGCTCACTCAGTGGGTTTCCATGGCTGAGCAGGGAATCGAATCCTGGTCTCCATGGTTATAACCCAATGCTCAAACCACTATACCATGCTGGCTCTTGCCTTCCATTAAATTCTGTACACTTGATTTATTTGCTAGAAATTTAGTAATAGGCAAGCTCCAATTGGCTTGACAAAGAAATCACACTCTTTTTTTCAAAGCAATCTTTGGAGAAATGCCATATGTTTTCCAAGAACAGTCTTGTAGCTTGCAAGTGTTGGCATAATCCTTTTGTCACTACTTACCCTTTGTTAGTTGTCAAAAATTATATTTAATTGTAGTGAGGTTCTACTAACCTTCACATACATATATACATACATACACACACAGTCCAGATAGTTAATTACAGCTCATGAAGAACTATGCTGTATGTGGAAGATCTGTAAACTCTCAAAACTGTTCTCAAAGGAACTGTGGAACAAAGAAAGAGTCCCAATTTTACATTTGCCAGACTAAGCTATAGAAAATATCCTGAGCTAAATGTGTTACCCGACTGGTACACCCTATCCTGGGGTCTACAATTTTTATTGTCAAATTTAGTTAATCATGCCAAAGAGGTTGCCCAGATGAGCACATAGGCAGCAACAGTTGAATGACTGAGAACTAGGTCAGGCTAGTAAAATCCCCAGTCACATAGCCCAAGGAGACCTGAAGCTGTGCAAACTCACAGTAAACAAAGGATCCTCAGCCACAGAGGAGCCAACTTGAGGGCATTAGCATGTTTTCCCCAAGTTGAGCACTTATGATTCTGGAAAAATCATCCAAGGCAAGGACCATCTACATAAATTTACACTACAACCCATTACAACCAAAGATCCTGAAACATTGGCAACATATCATAAAACCATCATGCGAAATGAGTTGCCATTGTGGAGCTTCCTTTTCTTCGTGGTGCCTATTATTTTCCCCGGGCAAGGATTTGCCCCAGAGGTGCGTTTTCCCCTACAAGTAGTCCTAGTTTTTGAGAATTTCTCTGGATAATTCCCCGCCATGCTAGCAGAACATTTCTCTGTTAGTTGAGTAATCCCCTCAGCTGTCTGTTTTCTGAGTTCTGCTTTGCTTGCTGCTTCCCAGACCAAGGACTTCAGGAGAGGTGCAGTGTCACCCCATCTACAATTCCTGCCTGTATCCCCTATACAATTTTTCCACTCTTTTGCTTCTCAATAGGTCTTGTGTGAGTGTGTGAGTGATTGTGTTGGTGTGTGAGAACATTTTCGTTCAATAAAATCATTTATTTGATACCTTTGACTGGTTTTTGGCTTGGTCTGACCCCATAAAAACTGGGTAAAAAGACCCCGCTGGGTTACCCTGCCTCTCATATTGCCACCGCTTGTGCTCCTTTAAGTTCCCCACTCTTCCTTACGTGGAGCATATCAAGGTGTCTCCCAAGAGACCCCCAGAAACAAGGGTAACAAATGTTTTGAAACTCAATAAGCCCTCTCCAGCCCATGTGACTGCCAAGAGTGCTACACAGGTCCCACCCTCAGTTCTGACTATAATCATGTGGAATGGGAGACTGCTCAACTAAAGGCAGATGACCCATCATCTGGATCATTCAAGTCAGGAAACCTCTGAAGCATGATCAGATTGTCTTTGTTGATTGTATTATTATGAGTTGGACCCTAAGCTAATAAAGCAAGAATGATATTGGCATCTGAAGCCTTACTCATTAGTGTTTGTAGGATTTTCAACAACACAATGGAAATATATTTGAACTGAGATGAAAGGCAGGTGATTTCTTTTAGTGACAATGATCAAAAGCTCACCATTTGTGCACATTCGGAAACTTCTGCTTGCTCTAAAAGCATCAGGAATGTAATTCCTGTTCTGCAGAAATAAATGGAATACTTCTATGAGTTTTAGTAACTTTACTGTAAGTCATGAGTTACAAGTAAAATATCTGTTGTGATGAACTGGGGGGGGGGCTTGACAACAGAGCCTCCTTAGAGACTGAGAGTGTTAAAGTGATTGGTTGTTGAAATGGAACCTTGGATAGCCCAGGAGAGGAGCTAGTGGAGAGAGTGAAATAATGGAATTTAACTGACTGTTCAGTGGATTGAAGTCCAGTTTAGAGTTTGGAGGATGTTTTAGGCTAGAGTTGAAGAGATTGCTGAATGTCGGGGGAGAGAGAGAGAGAGAGAGAGAGAAGTCGTGTGCTAATTTATGAATCCTTAATTACAAAATACGTTTTACCTTGACAGTGTGTTTAATAAAGATTTGTTTATATGTTTCTATACAAAGGCACCCTCAAGAGAGTGTCATTTCTCTGGACTGGATTATACACGCTACCATTATTATCATTAGTACCACATTCATTGAAGAGATAAATCACTGCTGGTCCTTATATCTGAAAAGGAGCAGATTTAAGGAAGATAGTGAAGGGGGAAATCCTGGGAGGAGAAGCCTAGGGGGGAGAAGAGAAAAGAGGGAGCTGCATTCTCAGTGACGAGAGAACTGAGGCAGACCTGGTTGTCATAGCCCTGGCTAAATCCAGAGATCTCCCTGGCTGTTCAGACCTGAGCATCAAGAGGTGTCGGGCTGGGCAGGCCTTGAATGAGGCTGGGTGCCTCGTGTTGTGACATCTGTGTTTTCAGTTTCAACTGTTTATAAATTACTTAATATTTTATCGAAGTAAATTTCATATCTTCACCATAATTACTCTATAAATGCCCTGTTGTTACTCTTTATGAAGTTAAAATGTAGTGAGGGTTTGCAAAGTGTGCTTATTATCGCTGTGCGAAAACATATCAGAGGCTTCAGAAGTAACATTATTGGATAAATATTTAAGGACATTGACTTCATTTTACCCACGCAGCCCTTAACTACCCAGTAGCTTTCCTGAATCATTACCTTTACTTTATCTGTTGTATGTTCAGAGGCATAATAGCAGAGTTGTTTGATCTCTAATTCAGGAGCTTATTTTACAAAAGATTTCCCCCCTATATTTTTCCAGTGGGAGGGGGCAAACGCAATCAAGCAGACCAGCATCCATTTTCCCCCTACAATCGACTGGATTTGTATGAATAAATTGTTGATGAAAGAGTATTTTTGGCTTCTCTCTGCAAAAGCTCACCATAGACAGCTTGGAATAGGTAGATCTTCTATGTTCATGGTGCCATTGGAAAAATGGTGCCATTGAAGACTTGTCACATTTGTTTTTAGCCATAAGGCAAACTAACATGTAAGAAAAAAAACCCCTAAAATCTCACTTTTTATGTGAATGCTTGAAAATATTTAATTTGTGTATCTAATCCCAAAAGTAACATATACACACCACTTGATCAAGATTTGATACTGTCTTTCAAATTCAGCTAGGCTGAAATATTAAGATGAGAAAATTAATAATTCAATTAAACATTCAGAGTTTAACTAAATATGTTGCCAGTGAAATTAATATATAATAAGCATATCCCCTTTGGATGCTATAAATATGGTGCTGTGTCTGATGTTAATATTCTTGCAAACAAAGTTCCCAACAGCTATTGATAAACAATTAGTCCTTTTAGGTTATAAATATACCAAAGGGAGACCATAATTGAATGTATAGAGCAGTTTTTTTTATAGAGCCTATATTTTGTGGTAGGGCCAACCATTTTAAGAATCTTTTTTACAGAAAATAAAAACAAACAATAGCAAAACGAACCAACCAAGTTTAAAAAAAAAAACTTGTAAGTGCAATAGCAAGTTTTCTATTGTTTATAAATCAATATTATTCCAACCCCCAAGTTTAATCAGTTCCCAGAACACAGCAATTCTAAAGTATTTCTTAAACATTCAGCTTTCAGAACTCCTTGAAAATCATAGACAACCATTTTCTTCAAATGCTAAATAGATTTCATTCAGTGGCTCCAGAAAAATGTATACTGTCTTATTGTCCCACATTCATACTGAACGGCTCCATCGACTAGGAGGTTCTGGTATAGCTTCCAAGAGTTATTTCTTCATACTTACACTGAGAAAGTTATAGTACCTGTTCCAACAGATTAACTGTTACAATAATAATAAAGCTGGCTGATGACCAGTTGCCCAAACTATCCTTGTTTCCTTCCTTTTCTTTCAATCCTCAAAGAACAAGATTGACCTCAAAGAACTTTTTATATCTCTTAGGTATATTTAACTGATCTAATCTAATTCCAGACACAAGCCCAGCGAGATTTAATAGAGGTTACTCCTACTCTGTAAGTTTTCCGCAGTTTTCTAGGGAACTGATAGAAATGAATGGTACACAATCATTACAGAGTGAAACATTCTAGTACGGCAAAGAGACCTTCTAACTGATAGTCAAGTTACCTTACCTTACCTTACCTGTGTAAGTATATCTTTTTTGAGTTGGAAAGAATAGAAAAACTGTCCAGAGAATAAAAGTAGGGAGTGAAAGACAAGATTTGTCTCCACACGTTCTACAATAGATGATAGTAATACCAAGACCATAGGTTATTGCAAATTCCCAGAAGTAAGATCTTCTAATATAACTCAAGCTAATTTGTGTTCACAACAATACTATATCACAATTTAAAATTTAGGTCAGGAGAGGGCAAAACGTGGTCCCATGGACTGCTTGTAGCTATTAAAACCTTTTCATACACCCCTCCAAATTTCCACAAAATCTCATTTTTAAGAAAACAAATGGCACTGACTTGAAATAGAGCAGCAACCCACTAAGTACACTATAGCCAATAGCAAAAGGAATAACCTGCTATGCTACTGGCTGTTCATTGGCCCTTTCTGCATCTTACCTTTTTTCGGTGCTGGGGTGCAGGGATCGCGCAAGTAGCCTCCAGCAAGAGGGTCTCATGTCCCTGCTGCTTCAGCTCTGCACGAGCTGCCTGCTCCCGAGCAGGCAGTGTGAGACCCCTGCCTCTTCCTTCCGCAGCGCAGCCTGGGAGTTTCCCAGGCTGTGCTCAGTCAGGAAGCATGACCGCCGTGGCTCTGGAGGCTCTGCACACACAGTGTCGGCGGCTGGGCGGGGCCGGGCAGGCTTGGGTCTGGCTCAGGCCGAGGCTGGCGTCCCGGAAGCCTCAGCCAGCAGAGTCACCGCAAAACTAAAGCAAGCCTTACTTCAGGCGGTAAACAGGAACGAAAAGAAAGGGTTTTCCTCACCCGGGCAACGAAGGGTTAAGCTGGCTGGCAAGGCTTCCGAGCAGAGTCTCGGCAGGAACAAGGCAGGACCACAGCAGGGGCAAGGCAGGCAGGAACAAAGCAGGAACAAGGCAGCAGCACTGACGGGCAACACACGGAGAGCCGTTGGTTGTTGCTCCGTGCTGAACTTGGCTCCCTCTGGCTCTAAAGTAGGAGCCTGGCGCCGGCGCCGGCCAATCCTGAAGCTGCTGCACAGCTGGGAGCCCTCAGCCGGGCTCACAGCTGAGCGTCCTTAGCCAGCTGCAAGCCCTCAGCCTGCCGCTGACGCTCCAGCAACCAGCGGGAGCGACGGGCAGCCTCCTTGGCCTGCCGCCGCTGCGAGAACGTGGGAGGGAGGCCGTCAGGCTCCTCCGCATCGGGCCCGCGGGTGAGCGGCAGCCCAGCGACCTCCGGGCGACTCTCTTCCGCAGCGCCGGCTCCGTTGGTGTCTTCAGTGGCGTCAGGGCAGGCAGGCTCGGGACGACCTCCCGTAGCGGCAGGTGGCTCCATAGCCTCCTCTGCGGCAGCGGTGGCCTCGACGGCGTCCGGGCAGCTGTTCCCAGCGCCGGAGGCCTCCGCCGCTACTCGCGAGGAGACCTCCGCCGCTACTCGCGAGGAGACCTCCGCCGCTACTCGCGAGGAGACCGGATCGTCCTCCTCCTCGGGTGCTGCGTCTGGGGCCGCGGAGGTCCCGACACACAGCAAGTGTGTGTGGGGCCCTGGAGCAATGCACAATTGCATACAGTCGAAAATGAAAAAGTGTATGAGTGGCGCCTGCCCTACCCTGGAGCATCGCACAATTGTGAGTGCGTCATGCAGATCACTCTTCACAATCGCACGATGCTCCAGGTGCCCTTTCGCATGGCAAATGCCATGTGAAAAGGGCCACAGACTATAGTGCCTTTAGCAGTTAAAGGAAGGATTGTATCTTGATCATAACATCACAATCAATTTTTATGCATCAATATTCAGTAAAATCTACTTAAATTTATTTAAAGGTACTATGAATTTCACAGGTCTGCAAAATTGAAGGTCATAAAAAAAATTTTTAAAAAAATTATTCTGGTTTTACAAGGATTTGGCAATCTAAATTCAAAAATGATCTCAGGTACATTTTTTCACACCTTGCTTTGATGTTTTCATATTGTAATATGTGATTGAAATTAGTAGTGAAAAACTACCACCTGAAACCTATTTATCATGAAAAGAGAATTAAAGTCTTCTAACAGACTTTCAAAGCACTGTAATTTGCTAAAATGAAATGCAAAAATCCACTCAAAAGCACAAAAAGAAAAAGAAAAAGAAAATCATACTAGAACATCAGCACCCACACTTAACCAAAGCTGAGTCACAATTGAATTGATAAAAATATTGAATCTGTGGCAGAAGTATATGTGATATGGCATTTTTATTGTGCTGTTCAAGTTTAGCACCCAAAAATACTTTAAAAACAACTGCAATATTGAAAAAAGCTTTTTCATCCTAGGTTTTTAATCATGTATTGGTAGGGGGATTTTACTGATTGAAAATAAATGAGGGAAGTTTCATTTGTTAATAGGGAAATTAATATTTCCATATTTATTAAAAATGAATGGGGGGATTTATGTGTTAATAACATCTGGGAAGAATTGTCTTTCTTAATGTTGTTTTTGTGCGCCTTCTAGTGCGCCTTCTAGTGCTTTCCAGCTTATAGTGATCAGAAAGGAAACCTATCATGGGATTTTCTAAGTAAGATTTGTTCGGGGGGGTGCTTGCCATTACCTTCTTCTGAGGCTGAGAGAATGTGACTTGCCCAAGAGTATGTGTTTCCATGGCTGAGCAGTAATTTGAATCCCGGTCTCCAGAGTTATAGTCCAACACTCAAACTATTATATCATGCTTGTTCTTTCTTTGTTAATTTTTTTTTTTAAAAAAAACCAGACTACCTTTCCATTTCCATATTTAAGTGTATATTGTTAATAATGACATTTAAATGTAAAGATAGAAATGGATATCAAAAAGGAGCCTAATCTTTTTTTCTTTTCTTTTTAAAAGGTCCTCTATGTCCCTACCTGTCTCTGGGACTTGTCTTGATCTTGAAGCCTATCCAGTCCTTGCCCTGAAAAATGGCCCAACTGATTTAAGACAATGACATTCTTATAGCAGTTTAAGAGTCAGAGGCATATTTAGGATAGGGCAACTGGGGCATGTGCCCTGTGTGCCAATGTTGGGGGAGGGTTAAAAAAGAGAACCCTCTGCTGCCTGGCCCACCTGCCGCCACCCCACCCCTGCCAGGGTCCTTTCTGGCCCGGTGAGGGGGAGGTGGGCAGCAGCCCTCCCACCTGCCACCCTCACCCCACCACTACTCACCCTGCTCCCCATTGCTTGCCCCATCCCTGCCACTCACCCTGCCCCCCACTGCTTACCCTCGCCACTCACCCCACCCCCCGCCACTTGCCCCACCTCCTGCTGCCGCGCACTCCACTGCTTGCCCTGCTCCTGCCACCACTTGCCCTGTCTCAGCCAGGGTCCTTCTTGGCCCCATGTGGTGATGGGCAGTGGCAGCAGCACCTAGGGGTGCAACTTTCGTGCTTGCCATAGGCGCTGTCGAGCCTCAGTATGCCACTGTTAGGAGTGCACATCATATGACTGCCCTGGGATTTAGGTTTATGCCACACTGCAGATTTGCTCTGTTAACCCATGCTAGTTTATCCATGTAGCTGTAATTCCAATATATGATAACTGTGGCCAAAGGGGGCGAAAAAAGAAGGGGAGTATGGCTTACAGAATATTATCAGTGAGTTAATTGGAAAATTGGATATGAGTCCAGAGGCAAGAAAATGTTATGTATATAAAATCCCACATTCAGTCTACCTCAGGTCTCTCCCCACTGTGTTAAAAATATGGAACTCTGCTTTCACTTTTTTTTTATTATGCTGATCACCTCAAGAATGCAGATGGTAACTCTGAAAACATTTAGAAGGTACTATTTTTAGAGGAAAAAAATACAAGATGTGCCATGCAGAAAAATTTCAAATTCTTTCTCATCATTCTAGAGCACAATTTAATCCCAATTCTGGAACTGTGAATTTTACACCTAACATGTTAGAATTGGCATCACTTACAGGAAAGTAATTTGTTGTTTTTACTCTCTTTTTTATTTTTAGAGTGTAGCACATTGTATTACATACTAGTAATGTGTTGCTTTTAAATTACATTTAAATTTAAAAAAACTAAGGAAGAATATAGTCCCAAAATGACTAGCAATCAATAGTAAAATAATTGATAAAATGATGATTAACCCCAAAATAAAAAAATTTAGTTGTGGTAATAGTAGTAGTAATGTTACTTATTATCCAAAAGGGTACTATGACCATTTCCGCCCTAGACGGTTATAGTGCTATTATTCCACTTTCAACATCCTATGGAATCCTGGGGTTTGCAGTTTAGGGAAGGCCCTCTCCAAGCCCCAGGATTCCGTAGGCTATTGAAAGTGGAATAATAGCACTATAACAATCTAGTGCGGAAATGGTCTATCACTGTCATTGTAATACAGTAACAAGCCCCAGCAGTGACACTCAAAAACAAATAAGGAAGAATGAGCTTAAAAATTTAATTAATTAATTAATTTTAATATGTGACTAACAAGCATTGATTTAATTTTTCTTTAATCCGGTGAATCTTTAATCATAAAGAAGATGATAAAAGAAGAATTTCCAGTGGTACTTCTTAAGGACCACACAACAGAAAAGCATATTCATTGTTGAGTTTCAGGTTTATTCATGCTAAGTTTCCAGTGCAGCAGACCAGCTGTAGAGTGCTTCTTGTTATGGTAGTTACATACTTCAAGATATACTGAGATATGAACTTTTGCATAAACAAAGAAGAAAATAAACTGAAGGTAGAATGGAAGCATCAGAGCCTTTAGTCCTACCTACTTCTAAGGGCAGGTTGGTTCAGTCAAGGTGGTGCTGGGAACTCAGAAGCACACAAGACAGACTATATGTAAGGCAGTACTGCAACTTAGCAATGTGTGCTATAGAACCCTTTATTTTTCTTTCAAGGTTAGGGCAGGTGAACAAGGACTCATGAAATCTTTATGTTTTCTTATTATTCCCCCCTCTCTATTTTGAGTTGGGTTTTTTTTTCAGGTTAAACCTTTGCCATTCAGTTGCTAAAACTGCTCAGCATGGAATAAGACAAACATTGGTACCATAGATCAGGGTAGTCTCCGTTCTCTAATGGAACATCCTGCAGGTTCTTTAGCTGTGCTTTTTATAAGAGGTTTTGGTCTATTATTTTCATCAATGTGTCTGCCAGAAAATAAAAGGAGCAAGTGCCAAGTGCTCATGGAGCAGCTTAGCAATCAGTTCTGATGTGAATTACCTCATGCTAGTTAATGAAACAATAAAAATAAAAAAGTACATTTTTGCCATTCTCTCAGCTCAAGAAATAGATCAGAAACCACTGGGTCAGAGACAACTGTTTACCTATGGGTCAGTTCACACCTGATATTTTTCTTGTATTCTTATACGCATGGGCAGAACCAAGAAGAAGAAGAAAAGTAGAGGAATTGCAGTCTGCTAAGCTGTACAGACCATCATCTCTGGGAGGGAAACTACACATTACAATGAATATGGAACTCCCTGCCAAGTTTCCCTGCTCCTTCTTTTTGTAATGGCTGGTTTAATTTGCCCCAAGTTTTGATGTTGCAATGCATTTTTTTCTTTCTCTAGCAAGGGATGGGGAGAAAACATAATTAAATGAAGCGGGGCAAAGAAACATAGTATCATTACATTCAAAATGGTATAGGTTTTGCTACATGTAATATACAGGGAGGGAGAAAACTAAAAACAGTGCAGCCATTTTTTTGGAATTTTTGAAAAATTGTATCTATTGTGCCATTGTGCACACATGTTTTTTGTGTTGCCTTCCCTTACTATGTTATTTACTACCATAATTGCACCAATGCTGTAACACATGTTACATTTGCACCAGAGGTGGGTGACAGAGGAGGGTGACCAAAATGGTAGAAGGCTACCATTTGAGGAGGGGCTTAGGGAGCTGGGTTTAGTCTGGAGAAGAGACCATTAAGAGGCAACATGATAACTATGTTTAAATATGTGAAGGGATGTCATATGCAGGATGGAGCATGCCTGTTTTCTGATACTCCAGAGACTAGGCTGTGGAGCAATGACTTCAAACTTCAGGAAAAGAGAAACCATCTAAATATTAGGAAGAACTTCCTGTTGGTAAGAGCAGTTTGACCGTGGAATATGCTGTCTCAGAGCGTGGTGGAAAATCCTTCTTTGGAGGTTTTAAAACAGAGGCTGGATGGCCCTCTGTTGAGAATGACTGTGTACTCCCACATGGCAGGACGGTTAGACTCAATGGCCCTTGTAGTGTCTTCCAGCTCTACTATTTTATGAACATATGGCCTTCCAAATGTTTGAACGATTGCTCTTATCATGTCTCACAACTGGTTATGCTGGCTAAAGCTGATAAGAGGTGTAGCCCAATATCTGAAGGGCCACAATTTTCCCCATCTTCAGCTGTATGACATCATCAGCTCCAGAATGGGGAGAATCACAGCATCAGCAAAGTAGGATGAGTTGGCAAATGTATACAGTTCTTACTCTGCCATGACTAGCTTCTGCCAGCTTTTGAAAGATTACTGTAATGATTTTTGCTCTCAGGTTTCTGAGTATTGGACTGTCAGTGTGGCTTACAGCAATCTTGGCTAGAGCCTTGAACTTCACAAAAGAGTGTTAATAGCCTGGAACATTCAGATGATATGTCTCCAAGGGAACTGTTAAATTACTGTTTCAGACTATTCTGAGATGTTCTACTTAGGGATGGGCAGAGGAATTAGAGAAATATGAAGTGTGTATCTTTGTGGCTAAGGATGATGTGATTTGTGTCTGGTTTTGAAAGCATACAATAGGAACTGCAGAGATGACAAGATGACTGTGAGAGAGTGGCATAGAGAGAGTTGAGCTTGAGTTTTGTGGCTCTGTAAGCTAACTTCATCAAGGATCTTTCTTTCTCTCTGGAATCATATGTGGAACAGTCCTTTTGTCTGTCTGTTAGAATGTTGAGTGGCCTCTACCACATTTGTTTAAATTGCCTATATTCTACACCATCTAATTAGTTATGCATATGTAACTAAATAACATTTCCTGGCCTCACATCCTCTTCAAACCTACCCTACCAGGCTTCAGCCACATCATGAGAAAGAAGCGTGTTCTGCTTTTCATTGAGCTGTGGATGGATGACATTTCCACCGCCTCCCACCAGCAAGTGAGGCTGTGACAAGGATTCTGCTTCTGAATGTAACTGGTTGGAGGGCATGAAAATATAATTCACCCATGGTTCAATTACCATCAGAACAGTCTTCCTTTGTCCAACACAAATGATGGTATAATAAGTTTGGGAGGGCATTTGTGATTGGGGCAATGATGCAACAATTGTGCCTTCATTTTTTGTTGCTGTGTGCTTTCAGGTCATTTTTGACTTATGATGACCCTAAGGTGAAAGTATCAGGGATTTGTTGGCAAGATTTGTTTAGAGAGCATTTGCCTTTGCCTTCCTCTGAAGCTGAGAGAATGTGACATGCCCAAGGTCACCCAGTGCATTTCCATGGCAATATGGGAATTTGAATCCTGGTATCAAAACCAGTATGATATAGTGATTTAAGTGTTGGACTATGACCCTGGAGACCAGGGTTTGATTCCCCACTCAGCCATGGAAACCCATTGAGTGACTTTAAGTGTATCACACATTCTCAGCCCCAGAAACCCTGTTATAGGGTTGCCAAAAATTGGAAATGACTTGAAGGCACACAACTACAGCTCTAGGCTTATAGTCCAGTGCTCAAACCACCGCATCATGCTGTCTCTGTGTCTCCCTAAGGATAGTGAATACAGAGCAGTTATGGATGTATAACTTTAGGTTACATGTCCATAACTATATTGCAGAATGCCAGCCATCATGACTAATATTACAAAATGCCATATGCCTCCCTTAATCTCCTCTCAAAACAAATAAACTCAGATAAGCACTACATCTCCAGCGCTTCCCATAGTCTGGGGAAGAGGGGAGAGCAGAACAATGTGCTTGATGATTTCTCACCTCTCCCTTCCTCACATGCATTTATTTAAATAAAATATAGGAAGATATGCAGGATAAGAAATTTTAATCATAATCCACTTCACTTGGGAGATAAAATCCCTTCCTTAGAACCCAGCAACTTCAGTTGGAACAGACATAGCCATGTGTTAGCTAAAGAAAAGCAGAAATACTAACAGTAAACTTTGAAGGGAGGAGGTGGGGGAAAAATCTGTTTTCATCCCTTCTAAATGAAATTCAGAGGCAGAAGCGGTAGAAGACTGTGAGCTTGTCATTCTGATTTTAAATCATTTCCCTGACATTTTCAATAAGTTTCTTCTGAGATAACCAGAATACAGTGATAGGTTGGAAAGAAAACAAAGCAAAATTAATTCAGAGTAGAAAAAATACCTACCTCCAAAATTCTTCATATCTGCTGTTTGTTTTCTTCTGCTCACTCTTCTGTGAAGGTCACATCTACTTCTGCATATAGTGTTATTTCTTTGTGATCATTATGCAAGTGTAAAAAGTGAGGCAGCCTATAATGTTGTTTGCAGTGTTCAGAATGGATGCCTTCTCAAATACCTTCCAAACCTATTGTGCTTATGATAGCCAAGAAATGACCTGTAGTTGTGTCACAGCCATGACTACCAGCTTGATCTGCAGCCAGCAATGAAGTGAGACAATTTTTACTTGGGGGCAGAGGAAAAAAAGGAGGGGTAATCAGAACAGTTTGGCCATTAGCCACTAAAGAAGAGGTTTCTATGAGAAAAGATTTTCAAAGGAAAAAAAAAAAACCACCCAGGTAATCTATTTGAAATAGAAAGTATGATATGAAGCGTCTTCCTCTCCTCCAAAAAGCAAATCAATTTAAAATAAAATATTTTCCATATGGAAAATATTTGTGTAAATTAAATAACTGTGACTAGGAAGTAAATGCATATTGTGCGAGTCATCCTACCATAATGATCTGAACTGTTAGTAAAGTCTGATGCACTATGACTTCTCTGCATACCTGCAGAGACACTGTCCACTTGAAATTCCTTCAAATATGTTATTTTCAAAAGCCAAGATTACTAAATTTGCTTTTCTCTGATGAAGTACTAACTGACAGTATGGTGTTAGCATATGTATTAAATTTGAGCATGAATTTTCTCACACAACTGCAGATGTACCAAAGGAGAGTCCCGCAGAATACAAAATGTACATGTGCGTCCATGTACAATGTTTTAAGTTCACGAAATGTTAGTGTTAGGGCATTTTAGGATACTTCTATCACCACCACCACCATCACATCAACAACATCATCATCATCATCCACACCTAAACTGTATTTCTAAATACTCAGCTGCAACGCTAGAAATTTGGAAACTGGAGAATTTCATGGGAGGATTCTTATTTGATGAGGGCAATGCCCACATTTACCACTCTGTTACTACACCTCTGTCTGCAGCCATTGTAAGGTATTAACTGATATCTTCCTGCTTCAGATCGCTTTGAACCCCACCAATGTGGGCAAACCCACTCCAGTGGCCAGCTAATTCCCAGCAACATTAGCAGCAGCCAGATGGATTGCTCCTTTAACTTGCATTGAGGCCAAAGGAAGGCATATGCATCTAAAGCTGCTTCACTTAAGCCCTCCCCACAACTGCCCATTCAGCTTGGCTATCTTCTTGTGTTCCAACTTTACCTTGTATAGCAAGCTCTGTAAGGATAAATACATATCCCCAACACCACGAGGGGAAGGGAAAAGCAATGTTGCTAACGCATCAAGAGCCAAACCATATACCTCAGAAGCCAAAATGTGAATGAACTTAAGGAATATCAGATGCATTCCTAAAAAGGCCCAGTTCTGAGGATCAAGTGTGCCACTTTACTTTAGCCAGTGATTAGTTTCTTCAGCTTCCATACCCATCTACACAGCTGAATTTGCACTGGTTGTACAAAAAGTGATTTGGCTTTCCTCTGAATCTTTTTTGAATTGTAAATTAAGCTAATCATTACAGCACTGGGCTGGATGGGATGAGATGAGAATTCTTGGTTTCAAACACCATGTAGCTAGACCAACTACATTGTACCTTTAATAAGCAACAATTCACTGTTTTCCCCCTTGCATATGACCTTCAGCAGAGTAGATTTCCCCCTTTTTTCCTCCCCTAAGCTGCACTCAGCTTCCATAGCAATTCAAAATATTGACTGTGAAGAGTATGACTTCTGTTTGGGTCTGATTTGACAGGTTGTGGGTCAGGTTACATCATTAAAATACAATCTAAATAGAGGGCATGTCACTTATCAAGGAGCAAAATTCTCATCTCCTTCTAGGTATAAGAAGGTTAATAGAAGCACTTCATTATCTACAAAGTGTCAAATGTTGAGGCTCACTTTTCAGCAGCTAAGAAAACCATTACCAAGTATGAATGCTAATATTTACTTTGCATCAGGAGACAACCTATTGATTTTTTTCTTTATCATCGAGGTGTACAGTTGTTCCTCCTTTTCACTCTGAGAACCTTTTGAAATATTTGAAAAATGTCAGCCTCCTCCACACTTACATGTTTTCTCCAGATTCAACACTATAGCTTCCTGCAGTAGCAAGAGATGTGCGATCTGAATCTTACCTTTTCATTATTATTTTTCTGCCTATTATTTTCAAACCTCAGTTATCAGTACTCATAAGCTCCCTATCCTACACCCTATAGTATCATACACATAACCTAGTCTCCAGGGTTGTAGTCCAACACTCAAACCCAATCCCATGCAAATTTACAGGTTGGGAGTTTACAGGTTGGGAGCTACAGGTTTAGTTTACAGGTTGGGAGCTACCCTCACAAAATGGTGGCAAGTTGCTCCCATATAAATGAAGTGGAAAATCCACTCTGTATTTTAGTCTGAACTTTAAAAGACCTATCAATGACATTAAACAAATTATCTATAAAGCAGTTATAGTTTAGATAACTCCTAAGTTCAAACTAAAATCCAGAGTAAACTGACTGCCCTACTGACATGGAATCTAGTGTTAACTGGCTGGGCTGATTTAGCTGCCAACTTCAAGGCCTGGAAATGCAAATATAGAATACAGAGTATAACCTTGGGAATTTAACATATAAAGTATAAGATACATGCAGAAGGCTATTTGCATTAGAATTTGTGTGTATTACTGAGAAGAAAGTGACGGTCTGGTTTTAGACAGAATGCCTACTAAGTTGCGCACAAAGAGGTGGGAATGCCAGCATTTCTGTCAATACTGAAATAAGAGCAGATTAACCAATAAATTCCGTAGCAGGTGAAATGGCTGATGCAGTCTGGTGGAAGGCGGCCAAAAGCTAAGATGAAGCACTACTCAGAGTTGTTTTTTTTATATTATCTCAGGGTACCGTCAGTGCTTTTGTTTTGACTGAATCAGATAGGACCTGATAGTTTTGGGGAGTTGGGGGCTAGAGAGAGAATAAAAGAAACCGGAAAGAGAGAGCAATCCAACTGCTTTGGCAGTCTGCAGCGTATAAAGAGGAGGCTGCAACACAGCTTCCAAGCCAAACTGTTCCTGATAAACTGCCCAGACATGCCGGTAGATACTGTTGGTAAGAGAAATAAGGAGGCTGTGCTAAAATATATTGCCCCTTATGACTGCAGTGGACACCTATTATAATGTTCATAGGCAAGTAACAGGAGGCGTTAGATTTAACAGTGCCCGAGGACCTTAACCCCTTGGATGCCTGTTTAGGGTTCCTCAGCACATGAAATAGTATTTCTAAATGGGTTGCATTATTAAGATGATAATATTCCTCTATGTATTAACTATTATGAATCCCACTAAAGAGATGCAGATATAAATCATATGAATGTGTAACATCTTACTTGCCATATATTGTAGTGTAATGAGTATATCTTGCCTTACCTACAAGGCAATATATATGACGAAAGCAATGTGTCCAGACATTAACATGTCTGTCTTTCTCCCCTTAGGGGACTGTTCATGTTGTAGTGGTTTGAACATTGGACTATGAGCTGGTGAACAGAGTTCAATTCTGCTTGGCCATGGAAAACCAATGAGTGACCTTGGGCATGTCACACATTTTGTGATTTTTCACAATTTTGGACATTTTTGCAGAAAAAAATCATTTGAGCAAAAGAACTTGGGTCTTGCTTAAAAACCTTGGTTTTGCACAAAAGTGGAACTTTGCAGAGAAAGCAAGGTATTTTGTGCAAAGTATGATTTTTTTTCCTACATAAAATCTAGTTTTTCATGTAGAAACCAAAACTCTTGTAAAAAAAGTCCCCCCTCCCCAGCTTGTAAAAACTGTTTGGTAAAAAAAGTCTTACAATATCATTGACAAATGAATAAAAACTTATGCAATCTGACTCATGGGGGAGAAAACTTTTGGGACTATTAATTCTGGTAGGGAAGAACAAAATAGGAGAAGATTGCATGGCTATCCCTGTACATGGGACTGGGCAGGTAGCCACCATGATTTGTGTAACTGCAACAGCCCTGAAAACAGTTCATTTTCAAATGGTTCAACTAATTTAAAATTTCAGCACCAACCTCTAGAGAAAGTACTGCCTCTTATTTCTCCATGGAAAACTGATTAAAACCATCCTCTTTTGAAAATGGCATATCAGAACTCCATCTGATAGAGATGGGGAGAGTTCCTTCTTCATAACAGAGTACATTTTAGTCTACATAGGGACACTTTCAAGGAAACACCTTTGTTTATGATAGCTAAGTAAAACAAAGACCTATTCTTTTGAATATTTTGACCTACTCCTAGGTTACTACAGACTACACATAGTTCTGTTCAAGCATTCATCTCCATGCTATCCCGAGCAATGGAATAAGTGAGGACTGAGCCTTGCCTCCTTTGTCATCATTTTCCTCTTGCACAAAGCAAAATATCTGAAAAGGAGAGGTTCCTGTTCCTGTGGCAGCTTTTCCATGGTTCTATCTCACATGGAGGACCACCACATGAACAAGAACCCCTTCTCTTCAAGCATATCCCTCTCCTCTGCTTCCATGCTCAAGAAAACATGATGCGTAATGTCTGGAACGAGTTTCTGTGTTGCACAAACGAATAGACTAATGGTGAATTTGTGAGCTGCCTTGTAAACCCAGTGACTACTTACCCTCCAGAGCTATATTTCAAAAGAGAACATGATTAAGCCAGTGGCTTGTCATATTCAGTGCCAGCTCATCCATAAACAATGGGAATGGAGACTTTAAAAGTGTTCAGCAGCAATATTGTAAATTATGTACAGAAATCTGCCTAATGAGGAATGCATGTAGAAAAGTATATTGTGCACTTGTTCTGAACTCTCCTGATGATTCACAATTACCCAAGTGACAGGCAAAGCAATCTTAATCTCCAAATCCAGTGTCTGGAGAGCCATTGCTAGTGGAGACTGAAAGTGATCTGAGAAGCATCTGTCTATACTTCCATAGCCAAATGCAGACCATTGACATCACCTGCTGAAACCAATCTCTATGGAAGATGTCCTTTTGAGACTCAGACTATGTTCAGCCATGTAGGATCTTGGCCACTGTATAATGAAACATAAAAAGGGGGATGAGGAATCAAGGATAGTCAGCCCTCCACATTTTCTAGACTTAAGGATGCAGGATCCCCACAAAAGTGGAAAAAATGCAAATATCAAAGTGTGTGCATATCTGTGGGTAGAGGGCTGAGGCATGTTGGGGAGAGTGGACACCCAGTGTCTAAACCTGGTCAGGAAAAAGAAAGGGTAAGGGGATGGGTCAGCATGGTGGTCCTATATTTCCTCTATCACCCTCTCCTTCCTTCGGTGTCTGGGTGGGGGCATTAGCAAAGAGTTTGTGGTGCTGAGAAATTGGGCTGCAATCCATCCTTAGCTGGCCAGGCAGTGACTGCTGGTGGTGGACAACAACAATGATAACAACAACCAGAGGTGGGTTTTTAAAGGGCTTCCAAGTGAGGAGGTTCTCCGAGAACAGAAGTGCTTGAGGTGGTGGGGGGCAGGGGTTACAGAAACTCACAAATAATCAAATGTGGAGGGCCAGCCTTTAAGACTAACCAATTTATTTCAGAATGAACTTTTCTAGATCTCAGTCCATTTCTTCAGATTCACTGACTGAATAATCAATTAATAGTATTCCATCAGTGCATTTAAAGAAATGGATTGAGTTCCCTGAAAACTCATATGAACATAAATCAATGTCTTAAAGATGCTGCTTGATTCCTCACCTTGTCTTTCTTTTTGTGTTGAAAGGGACTGACATGACTATCTCTCTGAGAAATTTTATTTATTTATATATATATATATATATATATATATATATAAATAAAAATAAAGTTTGCTTGTTTTCTATCAGCAATACCAGTGGCTATGACTATAGTAAAGGTGATACTGAATACACAATCAGGTGACCTCACTGACCTAGAATATTCAGTGGACACATCTCACTTTTCTATACCTCATTACTCCCATTTTCATGTAGGCTGCTACAGAAGTAATGTCAGAGACAACTTGTATGCTAAAAATGCTGCACACAACATGGGAAAGAAATGAATAATAAAGTAAATCAACATGGCTGTGGTTGTAATTGTCATGGTTGTTACTAGTGAAGAGGAGGTTGCTAATCCTTCTAGAAGAACCTCTTGTTCCTCCAAGTACAGAAGAAGGGGGAAAGGAACATTGTGGTGAAGTGTATAAATTCTGAGGATTATTTTGATCATTTTATGGTTTATGATTTTCCAGATATGATTGATTTCAACTAACCCACACGAAGTCAAGCTCCTAAGAAAGGTACTAATTTATTACCTTAAAGAAGCAATTTAGGGATTAGTGATGTAGAACAACACTGTGTTTTACCAATTTGTTTTTAAAGGGAGATTATGAAAAGGTAATTAATGAAAGCAGAATCTTCATTTCTATATTTAAATTCTGTTATTTATCTCTGTTTATTGAAGTTAGTTTATGCTTAGCTCTTCTATAAAATTATTCAGATAAAAAGCCAGATGGCATCAAATAGTATCTTTCATTTTTGGAATAAATCTCTTGCCACAAAGCCCATTTCAATGCTGTTTTTGAACTCATAGGGAAGTCATTATTTGAAGCAGCTTGGCTTCTGGTTAGGAAATTGTTCCCTTGGGACTGTGCAACTTTTCTTTCTTTCTTCAATTGTCTACTCAATGTGGCTAATGCTATTACCTCATTTCAAAGTCTGCAACTTTGAAATGAAAGCTGTTCCATATTGCAATAGCAGGCTAGAGGCCCCTGCTGTGTTCAGAGACACCCTCCCTCTCTGCGTAAGATGCTATCAACCACATACAAGTTGACACAATGCTTATTACCTGTAATGTAGGTGAAACTAGGAAGGAGAAATTGGATGGAACCCAGTGCCTGCTTTCTTTCTCCATTACTCTAAGTGCTTGGGTCAACTAATTACAAATGCTTTTAAAAATGTATTGGCTCTTTTTTTTATTTTTCTTTAAATGCATTTTAGTAATACAAACAATGAAAAACTAGGCAGGGGAGGAATATCTTCTATCCCATGGACTGCAGTATGTAGAACATATCACTCAGTGGACAAAGATGGTCTTCCCCAAGCTGGTGCCCTTCAGATGTTTTGGTCTACAGCTCCGATAATCCTTTGTCATTTGAGCCTGCTTGCTGGGAGATGGTCCAAAGGAACACCTGAAGGGCACATGATTTTGGAAGTCTTATATAAAGGCATTTCAGATATATGCATGTAGCTCATATGAGGTTATCCTCAGCAGGAAGCTAACTCATATAATGAACTCTTTTCTTCAGTTCATTGATAAATGGAATGTATGGATAAATAAATCCACCAATTTCTGTTTTTCCCTATGTAGTGAGTATCTTTTGCACTCGAAGTGGATAGCTCACAGGCTACTATTACATATTTTCACATACACAGAGTGATATCATATACTTTAAACAGGATCAGATATATTCCTTCTGATATCAATTATTAAAATATTCCTTTTAGTATAGGCCTGAGGCCTCATCCCATTATCTCTGAAGGGTGAAATGGGCTAGTAGAGCAGGGGCATAATTGCTGAGGAAGGGAATGAAGGCATTGCCCCGCAAAAGAATTCTTGTCCCTATTAAATTTTCCTTCAGTCCCAAAATTTATATCATTGCAGGGAAAGAGATGCTGAAAATCATTCACACTTAAAACCACTGTGTTTGCTCTGTTTGCATTCCCTTGGTAACACTGCCTGCCCCTTTTCTTCCAGTGTCTAAATTGTAACTCTAAATGTGTCATAATTTACTGGGAGAGGAGAGAAGCCAAGTGGATAATTAGCAGTCCTGAGGTCTAAAAGCCAAGGAATCAGTCTGTAGCTGAAAAAAGCAATATAGGAAGAGAGATGCAGGAAAGGGTAATCAGGATCCAGTTCTGAGTGTCCAGAAGGCAGGGCAGAGTCTCCAAGCTGACTTGAGTTTCTTTCCAAATAGTGAGAGACAATTACTTACAGCAAATGACTATTGTTTGCAGCCTGCCTTATTTAGGCAGGTTGATTTTTTAGTGAGAACAGCTGAGGTAGTACCGCCTAAGCTGCAGGTCTGCCAAGTCCCATCTGAAACAGTCTTGCATTGCTTCTATCCCAGAGTGAAGCATGACAAAATGTTCAACTAAAATTTTAAGTTATGCAGTGCTAGAAATCTGGGGGCTGGAGGAAAATTTCACTGAGGAGTAGAGAATTCTTATGGGGGGGGGCAAAGTCTTCAGTTTGCCATCCTTGTAACCATACTGAGCCAGACAGCACTAACAAAGTAAATCATCACAATTCTGGTGAGCAATGGATAGAGTTAAGATAGTCTTTTCTCCCAAAACATCTAAAGGAGAGGACTTGCATCTGTGCTATATTTTCTACCGCGCCCCAAGAAAAGAGATTGCACACAAGCCTACAGGCTTGCAAGCCTATCTAGGGTAGCATAAATAGTTGGAGAGAGCCAGTGTGGTATAGTGGTTTGAGCCCAGGGTTCAGTTCCCTGCTTGACCATGGAAACTCATTGGGTGACCTTGGTAGCATCACACACTCTCAGCCCCTGAAATCCCTGTGATAGAGTAGCCTTAGGGTCATCATAGGTTGGAAACAATTTGAAAGCACACAGCAACAACAAAACAAGTGCATTTCTTCTGCAGCAAATGCCTATATTACCTCTTTTAACATCAATGAATCTATTTTTGTACCAGTTGTGTTGCCTCATCATGACCACTCTTGAATCTGTTTTTGTGTGGCAGTCCTTTATTAGACCCCACCTGTAAAAATCTCATTTTTAAAATGTTGAGCTTAATTCAACTTGAATACTGAAAACTTTTCCTGTCTTCAATTCTATTCAATCAGATGTTGAGAATTTGATTTTTTAATTTTTTTTTCATGGAAGTTTATTTATTTTTATGTGGTTTTTGTATATCTCTCATAATATATGTAGTTTTATATGCATTTTTGTCCCATTGTCTCATAACTCACAAGCATCTTTTTTAATATAGTGTGTTATGTTATTTTCACTAATAAAGACATTTCATGTGCACTTTTCCCTACTTTGGAACACTCCACAGCAAAAATTTGGGCAAGAGTAGATTTTGAAGCACAGTTCTGGTTTTCCTGTTAATTTTCAAGTGCAAATTAAGTGAATTTATCCAATTTCTCCTCCATTCCTAACGGAAATGCTTTTTTTCTTTCCATATTGCAGCACTTACCTCTTAAGAAAGGCATCTAGGAACAAAGTCCCATCCAAGTGAGAAGAATATCATCATCAAATATCTGTGAAGGGAGAAGCTAGCACTACATTTATAGTCCTACAGACATACTTCAGTCTTAAAGGAGGGAATGTTAAGTAAGGTAGCCTAATGTATCATCTGGACAGTTTTCTACCAGAACTGTTTTGATATTGGAAATGACTAGACTAGGAAAGAACCTGGTGTATTATAGCATTGTAAGATAGGGCAGGCTGCTCTCCTGATCACATCCAATTTGTGTCTTAGAAATTTTGATGATAATGATGGCTTCTGTACTTAGAGACCACCAGTGGAAAGGACCAGCAATCTACTTGTATTCATCCAGCTTTCCTTTGTGCATCCATTGAGCAGTGTAGTGCACACTTTTATCACACTTCCTCAGATCTTTTGGGTGCTGCAACAGGAGTGTTGCATAAAGGAATTTCTGTGATGAAATTTTTTAAAAATAAAAAGAGCTGTCTTAGTTCATGAGAGAGGGTGGGGAGCAGGAAAGAGAAGCCTTCATTTTAAAGTTGCCATGCTTATGCCAGTCAACCACCTAATATTGATAGTTTGTCTTTGTGGTATCTGTAAGCTTTTATGTGGGTTCTGAACTTCACAGTTCCAAGAATGTTTCTAGAACCAATATGGTTCTATCTGGAACTGTGGAGTTCAGAACCCATATAAAAGCTTACAGATACCACAACGACAAACCTGCTTGTGTCCCTCTTAAGACAGAGAACTTATCTGAACATCTTTTTCAACATCATCATCCTTCACAAATTCTTCAAGGCTGTAACACAGAGGATTAAAAAGGTTCTTAGGGCCCTTTTACACTACACAGTTACAGCACTATGAATCCAGTTTTACTGCCATGACTGCATCCTGTGGAATCCTGGGGTTTCTAGTTTGCTAAGGCACTAGAACACTCTGGCTGAGAATTATAAATACTCCTTCCATAGACTACAAATCCCAAGATTCCATAGGATGACATCATGGCAGTTGAAGTACAAGCATATTACTATAATTGTGTAGTGTGAATGGACCCTTGGAATTGAGTAGGGGGGGATATAACAGGCTGAATATACATTTAGGTATTGGCAACTGGATTTGTGGAGTTCTTCATGTCACCCCCATGGAAAATGCTAAACAGAAGATGAGCTACCTTTCTGAAAGGGGTGAGCTGTAGTATGTGGGGAGGGGAGAGGAAGAAGATTCTTTCCCTAAACCAGGTAAAGGGAAATTCCAAAAGCTGAGCCCTTCCACTAACAGAAGGCAGATCATGGATCCCTCATTGAACTGGCAGTATTCATTGAAATAGCAGGGTCATAGGTTATCACTGAGAATAATGGGGAAGTAAGATGCTCTTTATTGCTGCTGCTTTTGTTTAAAAAGCTCTGCATCTTAAACATTGTCAGCATCACCTTTACATAGTATTCCTGTCTTGATTAAGGTGCACACATATGTCTGTTTTTATCAAAGCACACATCTGAAGTTCAAATGTCAATAAATTACTTAATAGGCATACATTATAAAGAAGTGAAATGAAATAATATTATCTGAATTACTTAAAAATTGCTGCTTTGTGGAAGCTGAGCCTTTGCTTATTCTGAAGAGGGATTCTCTGTGTTGAAGATGGGGGTAAAATCAGTGATAATTTCTGGACTCATTTACCTCTGCCATCTTTCACTGATTGCTTTCAAGTGATTGAGTCCAAATCATTTCAAATCTGTTAGGAGCCTGGTATCAGAATCAATTTTTGGGAGTTCCATTGATTGCTTTGTATTTAATTTTTCAGCCAGAAGTTACAAGCTTACATTTGGAGATGATGCAATTCTTGACCCATGCTGTGCTCATGCTTATTAAATATATTCTTGGATATGCCTGCTAGCAGTAACTGTGTCCAATCTTGCTTGCCTGGTGGTTTGTTCTTGTCCCACATTGTTAAAAATCACCAGCTACTGCTCATTGACAAAGTAATTGGCATTAATTATGTATTGATAAATGTTATATAATGAGCTTTATAAAAGAGACTTAATATGCATGTTGCATATTAAGGGAAAAGATCTTTTGAGGCTAAGATTTTGTGGGAAAAGATCTTTTGAGGCTAAGATTTTGTCTTTAATGCTGACCTTGTTCTAGCAATCATCCAGTGGCAGCAGTATCAATCCCCGTATAATGGACTGAGTGTAATTTTCCTGCAGGAGGTATAACTGTACTCCAAGGAATGGTTTACTGCTTTTAAAAGCAATTGGAGGAAGATGTGTACTTCAGATACAGAAAATGCAGCACCTCCCAACTTTGGGAAAATGCACACAGAGAGAGAGAGAAAGAGAGAAAACCAAAGCTAAAGAAGATGGAGATAAAAGCAAAGGATTTAAGAAAGATCAAATAGAAGGTTATTTTTGCTGCATCAAAGGTAGTTTGTCCCGTATTTGCCACTTTTTTGATCAGAGAATACTTATTCCTGCCCTTGGGTGTACCAGTAACCAAGTGTTTAGAACCTCTGAAACGTTTAAAAAAAAATCACAAAAATAGAATAATTCTAGCTAAAAGTGGTGATGACATTTGAATTCAAATCTCTGAATTCAAAGCACTGGTGATGAAATTCAAAGCCCTAAGAGGCTTGGGAGTTTAAAGAAGTGATTATCCTTGTTCACACACATCTAACCATGAGATCTGCCCTTGTCTGTGTCCCATCAGTGAAAGCAACACATTAAGTAGAGGCATGGAGAACACTGTTTCTATTGTGATACCCTTACTATCTATTGTGATACCATTCTCTATTTGGAGGCCTATTTGGTAGATACTGACTTCATTTCAGCACCACACTTGAACCTAGCTTTACTACAATGCTTTTGGAATCCAATCATCATGACTCAACAAGGTGGCACAGCACTGCTGTAATTTACAGTATGCACAGGCAAGCACGGAATAGTGGTTTGAGTGTTAGACCAGAAGACCAGTGTCCAAATCCCCACTCAACCATGAAAACCCACTGGATTAACTTGGCAATCTATACCCTCTCAGTCTTAGGCCATGGCCACACTAGACTGTTATAGCTGGTCCCTCCCAAAACTGCAAACCCCAGGATTCCATAGAATGTTGAAAGTGGAATCATAGCACTATAACTATCTAGTGCAGAAATGGCCTTAGAGGAAGGCAATAGGCAACCACTTCGTAATATATCTTGTCAAGAAAACCCTATCACAGGAACCCTCAGAAAAAGTCAACAGGTGGTGATCTCTGTTTCTCTGGATATCTTCAAAAAGAGGCCAGACAGTTACCTGCTGGGAATTCTCTAAATGAATTTCCTGCATGGAGCAGAGGTTTGGATACAATGCCCTATGGGGTTCATTGCACTTTAACAATAAAATACATACTAGGTACACTGCCTTGAATTGTTTCAACTTGTTTTACATTATTTTTATGCCACCTAAAATTGCTTTAAATTGTTTTTGCTGTTGGAATGCTGTCCTGAAGAGCCAGTATGGTGCAATGATTTGAGTGTTGAACTATGACCTGGGAGAACAGGGTTCAATTTCCCGCTCGGCCATGGAAATACACTGAATGATCTTGGGCCCCAGAAAATTGCATGATAGGTTCACTGTAGAATTGCCATAAATTGGAAATTACTTGAAGGCACACAACAACACCCTGATATCTTTTGATGCAGAGGGGAGATAAATACGTGCATGTACGTATATGTATACGTCAAGGGTGGGATCCAATGGAGCTGTCCTACTAACAGAATATCATCCACCAGCAGAATAAGGAAGTGTTATTTGCCATCGTGCATCAGCAACCTGTGTGCCCTTAAAACCTGATTTGGATTGCTGGGAAAGCCTTTGATGCATTAATCGAACCTAATATGCCCCAGATGTGTTTTAACTAGCCAGGTGCTCTCATCTGTTCCATTTGTTGCAGTCTGCTTTCTGGATTTTTTTCCCCACACCAGCACATTTTTGGCAGATAATAATATGCAGAATAAAATTAGTAATACAAAGCTACTGGCAGGCATTTATGTTAACAAAAACGTCCTTTGCCTCTATTGGCTTTCACTTGTATCTCTTTCATCACGATCTGTAACTTTCAAAAATAATGCAATATTTTCCACAAGTATATACATATATATCTGTAATCTCTGTAAACATTGGAATCAATGGATTCTTTCAGCAGATATCATCAAGAGAAAGCTGTCCAACAGGTGTAGCATCCTCCCACCTGTTCTGAAAGTGTGAGGATAATATACCTTCAAAACAGGGAAAAGCTAGCACCATTCGATAGTGCATTTCACCAGTACCAAAGGCTATAGCTGCGGGGGTAGAAAAGAGATAAGGATATGGTCTCCCCAATAAAAATTCTACCCCCTCCCATGAAATTTTCCTTCAGTCTCCATATTTCTAGATCTGGATGATTTTCACTTCTTATTCCCTGGAATGCTAGAAATTTGAGAACTGAAGAAAAAGAATAATTTTGGAATAGTAATGCCATCATTCTCCCCCCAGGAGCTAAATCGCTGCCACTACTATACTCTGCAGGAGGTTTTTTGATGGCATGGTAGGGCTGCAGGGGTGAGGGAAAGGGATGAAAATCTGTTGCAGTAGCAAGTATTGGCTAGTGTGGCATTGCATTTAGGAGACAGTCATTATTAAGTCCCTTTAGAGCACAAGTGCACACAGGACCTTGGGGGAACATATCCTCCTCCTCAACTGTGTCCACACTTATACCAGAGACATAGGGAACATTTTCAGCACAAAGCATTTTTTGTTTTTTCAAAGCACTCCTTGAGATTTGGGGAGGGTGCTGGAGACCTTGGAAGGCCTCCTTGAGAGCTGCATGTGGCCAGCATGTAAACTTTCCTCACTCTTCGCTTAAGGTTGCAGTCTTAGATCTATATACTTGGATGTAAGTTTCATTGAATTCAGTGGGGTATAATTCTGAGAAGACATGCCCTGAAATGTGGAGCTAAGCTACTAGGGCTTACTTCACACTTGTGTACATCTGTAACCTCCAGCATTTTACACAAGAAAACCAAGACACATGTGGCCGAACAACATCTGAGTGTGGCTAAGATGGCAACAGTTATTATTAATGAGAAAGAACACACAAGCAGCTTGCTTTTCACAGAGTCTGTTCCTAAGGGCAAGATTCTACCCCCTCCTCTCCTCTCCCTCCCTGGTGAATTAATCAAGTACAAATGACTTTTGGACTTTAAACTCAATTTATGGCAGTTGAAGTAACATGAGGAAAATGGGGAAAGTGGAAGGAGGAGAGAGAAACTGAGACATTTTAAGAGAAGGTGGCAGAGGATTAATTGGGACTGTCCCTACCAAATCAGGACAGTTGGAGTGTGACATATTTACTTGTTTAAGACATCCAGTTTCAGTCACAACAAACTTCAGCCATCTCAGGAGTTAAGCATACTCTTATTTCCCTGTTATCTCAAGGAAGTAATATTTAGAAGATGATGAACATGTTAATAAGAATTCCCATGATGCAGTGAATGAAAAAGACAGAAAGGAATTCATAAGGATAAATACCAACAGAATCTGAACATATGACAGAATGAATTGAGATAAGATTTCCCATTCCTAGTATATTTTAGATGTATCAAATTCAATTGGAGAATTTGATTACAGAGTTAAATGCAAAGTGGTAAAGCATTTAAAAGTTATAGAAACTTGTTTCAACATTACTATCTTTTTTCTATAATGATATTTATGCTAGTTTTTTTTAAAAAAAAATCATTTTATCCCATACATATATTGTACAGAGTGCAATAAAGTTCAGTTACAAACATCATATATCTACTAATATCCTAGTTGACTAAGGATAAAATAAATACATAGCATGAATGCTTTAAATCCATCTTTAATTAAACATTGAATCAGTCAAAAAAATTACCCTACCAATTCATTATGAAAGACAGCTTTGCATCTTAAGTGATTTGAATGAAAATGTTAATATTTCCAAAGGGATATTCTAATTAAATCATTGATTCCAATCAAATTACATACTCACCAGTTCTGGTTTTCATAATAGTTATCTCCCTGTGGATCAGAGATTTTACACTGAGAATTAAGGCAGACTCATTCTTGAGTTAAGAACCACAACTTTGAAAGTTGTTTCAAATGGAACTTCAGTGCTTACTCAAAATCTTCACTGTCATCCCAGTATAGTTTAAGCATATGGTTTGAAGCAGCAGGTGCCAGTTTACTTCCATCCTGGGTTTGGGCTCACCCATTAAGGCTCCAAGCCTAGGATCCATGTAAAAACTACCACCTGCTCTCCACAGACACACAGTTTGAAGATATATTAAGGAAAGTCACCCACCTCCCCATCCTATTATCACTATTATCACCGTCCTGTTATCACTATCACTTATTCTTTTGGTGCATGAATAAGCCAATTTTTTTTGGTAGTTCTACTTCAAAAGTGGGCTGCCTTGGAAAACCACACTTCATTTGTCAAGAGGCATTTCAAAGTAATCAATAACATCTCCAGTTTCCTGTTCACTTGACATTTAATGGCCTATAGGATTTGACATTGGAAGGGACTTGTATCCGTCTCCCTGACTTGCCATAGGTAGGATGCTGTACACCCCACAGCAATCCCAGCTGACCAAGAAGATAGGAGACTCTCCACCACAGAGATATATTCCATCATCCTGGAAATGGCAAGCATTCTTGATGCCAGGTAAGAGGAGGATGTGTCACACCCAAAATATAGCAGAGATTGCTCCCACAGCTTTGGAAGCATGCCCAGCAGCAGAGAATAACTTAACAGCAATGCACTGTAGCCAGTAAAAACTCACCCACACCAATTGTTCTCTTCCATCAAGGAGGCAATTTATTCTTCAGTTACAACGTGTACATATTTACAAGAATTTCCAGAAGGCATTCCAGCATCCCTCTGCTTGCTCTTTCTGACAGAGCCTCCAGCAGACACATCAGGCACAATGTGCAATTTGTTGGCTAGCTCTCAGCTACATTTATACTCACACTAGCTGATGCAATCCTGCCAGCCTTTGCATTCTCCCCACACCTGAAGCAACCTTCTCCCCTGGTTACTCATCAGCAGGACTCAGCTAAAGTCACATGGCTTTCCACAGGTGCACTTAACAACCCACATCACAAAGTATTTTTTACAGGTTTGGTCCAACCTTTACTGACAGGATGTCTCTCTCCTCAGACATAGATTCTTCCTCTCAACCATCAATCAATCAATAGATATCCTTAGACAGCTTTCTTATCCACTGGGATCCTTGCTCCCCTTCCTAATTCTGCAGCATCTCTGACCAGAAAATGAGCACACCTAGCCATTTGATATTGATCAGCTATAGATTCAGGGGAGCCCCCATGTTAAGCTGCTTGCCAAACTTTCTCCCCAAATCATTCTGAAGAAGGAATATAAACATATTTCAATACAATGAAACCGAAAATATTTTGAGCCAGTAATCCTTTGTTGGGAATATGTATGATATATCACTGTCAGTCAAGAGGAATCTTAACTAACCAATGAAGAATTGCTGGAAGCTGATAATCAACAGCACACAGAATCTTTCAAACATTTGGCAACAGCAGTGCTGCCAAACTGCGACCTGAAGCCTGGAAAGGCGGGACCAACAGCAGGATTATGGATCCTTTCCACTGATTAGCATGCAAGAAATGTGCAGTTGGCTTGTGATCACCTACTGCTTCCTCTTCATAGTTCTGGGTGGTGCCTGCAGTGATGCAGCTCTTTCTGTTTCCTATTCTTCAACATTTCATAGATGAAAACCATGACACATGTGGCCAAGCAATATCAAAGTGCAGCCAGGATGCCAAAACTTATTAATGATGGACCCACATGATGGGAGCGACTGTAGCAGGTTTTTTTGCCTGAGCCTCCTGGAACGGGCAAGATTCCACCCACTCTTTTCCCTCACTGAGGTAATTGACTACAAACTACCTTTGCACTTTGGACTCAGTTTGCAGTAACTGAATCAAGCTGAAGACAAAGGGGGGAAATGGAAAGAAGAAAGAGAAACTGGAACATTTTAAAAGCAGTTGAAAAACTGGGATGGCAGAGGGTTAACTAGGACTATCCCTGCCAAACCAGATCAATTGAAGGGTTTGTTGTTTTATACTCATATATTTATTTCCCCTGCCCTCTATGGATGAACATGGAATATGGGAAGCTATCTTATACTGGGTCAAATCATTCTTCCATCTAGCTCAGTACTAGCATCTGTTACTGGGAACAACTCTTCAGATTTTCCAAGAGGATTCTTTCCTAACCTTGTCCATAGATTTCTGGTACTCCCTTGTGGTCTCCAGTCCAAGTGCTATATAACAGAGTTGGCCCTGCTTAGTTTCCAGGTAAGATCAGCAGCTCTTTCACACTACACAAGTATAGGACTATGACATTACTTTAACTGCCATGCTCCCATCCTATAGAATACTGAGATTTGCTCTTTATGGAAGGATGTTTAGTATTCTCAGCCAGAGAGCTGTAGACAGTCCCCAGACTATATACCCCAGAATTCCACAGGATATGGCCATGGAATTTAAATTGAAATTTCAATGCTATGACTGTGCAATAAAGACTATCAGGTGTGTTCAGGGTGATGTGATAGTAGCATGCACTGGATATGGTAGCTGTTCTTCCAGTGTGGAGGAACTGATTATGTCTGATCCTAGTTTAATGTGAGTATAAAACTCTTCTGCCCAACACAAGAGCACCAGCATAGATAATGCTTTTTGACAGCAGACTCATAAATTTAGAAAAGGAAGCTCTTTACATGACACCTTGCATTTAGTTTTAAAGGCAGACCATTCCAGGACAGAGGGAAAGAAAAGATATCAAAAACCTTGCATATTATGTTTTCAAGCTGAGTGTGGAATAATAGGAATACCCCAGGGTTCACTTTGTAATGACTTTTTTTCCTTGTGTATTTGTCCTGCCCTTTCTCTATGGAATTCAGGTTTCTTCTCCACTCATTTTAACACCCTTGTGAAGTGCTAAAATGGCCAAAACCATCCAGGAACTCTGAATTTGTACATGAATCTGACACCTCATATTGGCTGTCATGCTGAATCAGATTAACTTTTGTTCTTAAATGCCTGCTTCATATTAATTTAAATTAGGAAAAATTAATCTGTGAGTACATATATGCCATATACAAGTAAGTATTGTAGCTTTTCCCTATGCTCGGTACGTGTGTATGTACGTGCCTTCAAGTCACCTGTCAACTTCTAGGGAGGGATTTCTTAGGCAAGGAATACTCAGAGGTGGTTTTGTCCGTTCCTTCCCCTGAAATACACCCCACAGCACCTGGTATTCGTTGGTCTCCCATCCAAGTACTAACCAGAATTGATCCTGCTTAGCTTCCGAGCTCAACTAGGATCTGATGTTTCTATGATGCTGTTGTGTGCCTTCAAGTCATTTCCAAATTACAGTATACTCCTGCAATAATGACCATGAAGTTGCTTATACAGAAATTATTTAAAATTTCCCCAGAAATTATTAGCAAGGATCTATACAGCCAGGCAGCTGGTTGCTTACAGCAAAAAAAAAAGAAAGAAATTGTTTACTTACAACATACATATAGTGCTTCTCAGTGGAATCTTATCAAATGATAACTGGGAAAAATCAATCTGATTCCATGTTCATTGTAATATGTATACACATGCAAGTTTGCAAGCAGGCATGTACATGTACTGGACATGTACTCAAAACGGGGAGCCAGCCTATCGTCTGCTCATACTTCCATTAGAAATTCCATTTAGAAAAAAATACACCTAGCAGACTGTTATCAGGATCCTCTTGCTCCTTTGTACTTGTTCTCCCGGAGGAGGGGAATACAGCCAGCCCTCCACATTTGCGAGTTTCACTTTCACAGATTTGATTATTCATGTATTATTTGCTGTCACCTCTGCTGCCTCCTTGTGCCATTTTTACTACTGGCTGCAAGCCTCGTGAAACTGAGAAACAGCAAACAAGGCTTGTAAGTCCCTATTAAAAATGGTGTGGGCCAGCAATGGAGGTGGCAGTAAGCCCCATCATCTGCCCACTTCTGTCTTGTGAAGGAACCCTGGTGCTTCAAAGGAATCCATGGTGAGTTGACTATGGTGATCATACTTTTTTGTGTGTTAAGTATGGTTTGGGAGGTCCTAGAGTTATTCACAGTTTTTCCACTTTCACAAGGGTCCTGGCCCCTAACCCTCACAAATATGGAGGGGTGACTATATATCAGACATAGCAAGATTATGTTAACAAAAATTCATAAGACAAACACCCCAAATTCAACAACCATCGTGATTGAACTTCTCAGTAATATCATAAAAATCTGGATACCTGTGATGTATTTGGTTGTTTTTCCTGTTTAGCACAGGAGAAATGTTCTAGCCTCAAAACAGAGACACGGAGAATAGGTGCAGTTTTGCCCTTTGATGGAAAAGAGCTACAGCTGCAAACCCCTGGGAAATGAAACCTGCTCCCATGGTGATCTCAGAGTTCATGTTTATTTTCAGGCAAGCTGCATCAAAATGGGTTCCAAAAACACAGGCAATTTATCCAAAAAAAATCTATAAAGTTCTTCCATGAGACACAACAAAGTCAGGATAGCTAAATGGGAGGATCAAGAACAAAGGATTGCAAAAGCAAAATGAAAAGAATTCCGATGTGCAGTGTGATTTATAACAATGCCAGGAACAAAGCTGGGTAGAAAGGGAGCCATGCATAAGATTAAAGAATTCATTTGTGGTGAATGCTAATAACAGAAAAATCTCAAATCTTCTTTTAACACCCCCCTCTAACAACCCCGAAATACTTAGCATTACCCTTCACTCCTAAAAAAAAAAATCAGCACACTGAAGAAATTCTAATTGCTATTTGCATGACAGATTACATTTGGTGAACCTTTCACCAACTGGGAAATTAATTATTGCAAAGTGATCTGAAGAAAAGAGACAAAGTAATTTAACAAATCATGTATTGCAATAATCTTCCACATCATTAGGTACAGGTGTCCCTTGTACAAATGACTTGTCTTAATGCAATGCACAACCTTCATTTCAACATAAATTTGAAACAATGAGTGCAGAATTCCTAATGTGCTGTAGCCCAATATGACTAACAAGACAGCCACCATCAGAAACATGAATTCGCTTAATGTACCAAGGAAGGAAGGAGTACTTGATTACTGCAGTCCTTGTCTTATTGGTATAGTTAGTAGGACTTTGTTTATACCATCAGGAGTCCTAAAGAATTAATTAGTGGACTGGACTATTTTCATAGCTTCATCAGGATGACTCAGGCCATTTCCGCACTAGACTGTTATAGCACTATTATTCCACTTCCAACATCCTATGGAATCCAGGAGTTTGCAGTTGGGGGGCAGCTGTCCCCTCCCTAGACTGCAAACCCCAGGATTCCATAGGATGTTGAAAGTGGAATAATAGCGCAATAACAGTCTAGTGCGGAAATGGTCTCAGTCCCTTTCCAGTCATCTGAGAGGATTGAAAGAAGTTTCCAGTTTTAGATCTGAAGTTTAGCCTCTTTCATCGTTTGTGTAAAAGGCTATTCATTTGAAGGATATATTATATTAACCAGGAGATAATATAAGTCTGATGAATTGATTGAACAGTAACGTCTTTGAATTACAAAGATAAATGTTTCAAAAGCAGTGATCCATCAGTTCAGTGCATGTTATACTTGGGAAAACAATCAGTGACTGAAAATAAAGAAAGTATTTGTGATTTCTGCCCTAAAGTAGTACTCAGCAATTTGGTACTCTTGAGATGTGTTAGGGAGAATTGTAACTCCCAGCCTATGTAGCTGGTAACTGGGGACAATGAAGAATGGAACACATCTGGCAGGGATAGGTAGGTCACCAATACCCTGCTCCATGAAGTGACATCGTTCAAATAATTATTCAGTTAAAATGTAATAATTTTTCATTTTCTCAGGTGCTAGCTAGATTCGAAAACATTTTTTTGTTGCTGTGCTAAATGCTATCCCCTTTCCACACCTGAATTTGACAATTCATTTCACATTTTTTTAGTTTCATTATATAAGATTAAAAGCACATGAGATGTTTTCATATTGGAGTATATTAACCCTGTCAGACTAAAGTGCCAGTTATCTGAAAGTTTCTTGGTAGTAATTGTGTGCATATATCTAGCTCTTTACATGGGGCTTCTTTTGGATTCCCCATAGCTAAAAATTGGCAGCAGATTTATTGTAACCTCACCCCCCGCCCCCCAAAAAAGCTTCATTTCTAGGATGGGAAAACTTAAAGCAAGATTATATTCATGTACATTTGCAAATTCAGAAATAGGGTAGTACAGCACATAGAATTTGACACAATAATCTTAAATGTACAGTGTCCTCCATATATTGGTATTTGAAAATATTTAAACACAGAAGTTTGGTTAATGTGAGTAGTTAGTTAATGTGCATTAGTCAACTCCAACTTATACTGACTCTATCCTAGAGTTTTCTTGGCACGATTATTTAGAAGTGGTTTGCCATTGCCTTCCTAAGGCCCTTTCGAGGCGCATGAAACCCTTCATGCTGTTTCTTACTATGTCTTATCGGATCCAAATAACACAGACTTTCCCTCATTTGCTTCTGCACAGCTCCTCCATATGTTTCCTTTTGATTCAGAGGAGTGCAAGTTCATGCATCCACACTACTTCAGCACTGACCATTCCCACTACTCCCCTCACCCCACCCTGGAAGCTGTATGTACCTATGTAGGTATGTATTTGTCACTGTATAAGAGGCACTCCCCTCCCCAAATGCCTTCTGAAAATGGGGTTGAATATGGTAACTCCCCCCACCCAGGCAGATCACCTGGCAGATCAAAGTTGGGAGAGTGATCTCGCATTTCCCACTCATCTCCACCCTGCCGCGGGCAGGATCCTGCCCAGGAGAGGAATGGGGAAAGGAGCTTCACACACACACACACGCTCCCTCCCCCTCCCTCCCCTCCCTACGTTGGCAGGAAAGTTTCTTCCCGAGTAGGAGAGGAATGAGAGGAAGGAGCTTCTTACTTACACACACACACACACACACACACAGAGAGAGACTCTTCTTTCTGCCTGGGCAGGGAGGTCCCCCCACCCAAGCAGATAGGACAGGAACTGGGAACAGAGTACTAAAATATTTTTTCCTAAATAATATAGTCTGAAAATAGGGTGCTCTTATAGAGCAGTGTGTCTAATGCCAGCAGATACGGTAAAACATCTACAAAATAGAAAACAGCTCTCTCCTTTTAACATGTCTGTGCCATGTTTTGTCCAGTTACTCCATTTTCTAAAGTTTGCTGAACAAAACAAAAAATGGTGCCTGCCTGTCCTTTGCTGGGCAGGGACAGCTGGAGGTGAGTACACCCACAGCCCACCCTCTGCTGCCCACCAATTTGCATTGGTGCGAATGTACATATCTGCACCACTGCAAAAGTCTGAATCTGCTCGATCTTAAAAATTGTTTTGGATTTTTTTCCTGTTTTTAAATAGCACGCTTTCCCACCACATGGGGCTCATTAACTTGGGATTACATGCGGAACGATGGTAAATAAAATGAACTCAATTTGTTCTCACGTGCAGAACAGCTCCATGCTAAAACACATTGACCCACATTAATAACCCTGTGTGGAAAGGGCCTAAGAGGCTAAAAGAGTGTGACTTGCCCAGGATTCAAACTCTGGTCTCCTAGGGTCCTAGTCCAACAGTCAAACCATTCGTCCATTCCAAGCCTCATGCTAATGTACTGTACTGTTTTGAAAGTGAATCATTACAAATGATCAATCAAAAGTTATTTCTTTTTCTAGTAACAGGCTGACCTAGAACCATGGTTGAAAGAAGAAAAAAGTATTTGTATTAATGCTAGCATAAACTAAACTTCAACTTTGTTTTATTGTAACCCAGATTCCATATGTCATAAATTATTCCAGGTAATAGAATCATACCACAACATTTTATAAAGGCATATGATTGTCAGACCTGAATCTTCAGCTTTATCTTTTTTATTGATGGTATCTACCTAATCCTAGATTAAAATGACAGAGCAGAAGTTAAGGTTCTGCTCAAGTCTACTTCAAGGCTTGGTTAAATTTTACCAAAAAGAGTTGGTCACAGCTAACATTCCCAGCAAACTGGGAAAAGGGGTGGGCAGGAGAGAATAAGAGCATTTGATGTTGTAAATCTGTTTCTTCTTAGATAAGAGTAGTAGGGAGGTGTAGCTCCTGTCAAAAGTGATTTATGACCCTCAAATTTGATTGATTTACGACCTGTCAGATTTGATTGATTTATGACCTGTCAAAAGTGATTGATTTATGGCCTGTCAAGAAATGACTGGCACCTATCAATCTCCCTCCCCCGGAAGTACTAGGGCGGGACATCCGGAAGGGGCCGTACCCCTGCCCACCCACGTGGTCCAAGCCGTCCAATGGGGCGACTTCTAAACTGGGTTCCCATGGGGCCCCAGCGGAGCCACGTGACCCCCTCAGATCCACGCCGGCCAATCACGGGCAACTTCCGGCTCGCGCTGCCATTGGTCCAGCGGGGCCGTGTGACCCCTCGAATAGCCCGCCCCACCACCCTCAACCAATAGGGACGGACCTGGACCCCTCAGAAGCACGTGTGTCAAACCGGCCAATAGGAAGACGCCCTTTGAGAGATATATTGTGGGGAGAGAAGCGGCCATTGTTGCATGCCCGGACAAGTCCTGCGGAGACAACATGGAGGGTACTCCCCATAAGCGAGGGAATG
>CAOLHI010006295.1:0-37216 GCA_948474755.1 Ctenosaura bakeri
TAATTTGCACTTTCACTGAAGCTCTTTCCACATTCCATGCACTCATATGGCTTCTCCCCTGTGTGTGCCCTTTTAATGGGAATGGGAGTCCACTCTGACTAAAACTCTTTCCACATTCCATGCTTTTAAATGGCTTCCCCCAGTGTGTGCCCTTTTGAGGGGAAAATGCAGAGATCCACTCTGACTGAAACTCTTTCCACATTCCATGCATTGTTTTGGCCCCTTCCCCCGTGTGTGTCCTTAGATGATTACTAAATGGTCCACTACTGTTGGGGGCTTTTTCCACATTCCAAAAACTTATACAGCTTCCCCCTCTCCATGGGTTCTGGGATATGAATTTAGATGACAGAATATTATTCTTCTTTTCTGATTCAAGTCGGGAAAAAATAAGAGCTCCTTGAACAGCAGAGGATTTCTTCTTCTCCCTCTTTGATTTTTCTTTGTGCTCTTTTCCAAATCCCTTTTTCAACGGGACAATCTGCGTTTTCCTTTTAAATTCCACAAGCGTGTTGTTGTTGATGTTGTTATTATTATCACCTTCATTTATTTCTCCTTTTTTTGGCAGGATTTAAAGCAGCCTAAATACTTTAAAAAAAAAACAGGTTAAAAAACCATAATGTACAAAAGTTAAAGCAGAAATTAAATATGAAAGTAAAAAATTAAAAAACAAAGTAAAAATGTCCATTAAAAACAACTAACAGATCACAATTAAAAATAACCACTTTTTTTCTTTAGTAGGCAATGATCATTTATTGAATGTCTCCCAAAAAATAAAAATGTCTTTAATTAAAATTAACAGGAATCCTGGAGGAGTAGGGGTTTAAAAGGGACGCTACCGTGGCCACAACACTAGTTCAAAACTTGCAGGGCTCCGGGGTGACTAGCCTTTCATCCTTCCGCAGTCAGTAAAAGGAGTCCCCGGGGCTTGGGGGGCAATTAGCTAACACGTTGTAAGCCGCTTAGGGGCATTACTGATAAGGGGTTTGGGGGAAACACCATGCTGTTGCTATTGAATGGCAAAGAAGGGAGGGAGGTGCGCCCCTCTCTGGGAGGGAGTCCAAGCCTAAGACCGCTAAAAACCCTTTTTTTTCCCACCAGATGCATGTGTGAAGGTGGGAGGGCCAAGAAAGAAGGGCCTCTCCAGCAGATCTCCAAGCAGGACTGGTTCATAGTGGGAAATACGGTCCTGGATGTGAGCCCTGTAGGGCTTTAAAGGTAATAATCTGCACTTTGAATTGTGCCCAGAAACAGAATGGCAGCCAGTGGAGCGGGCAACAGGGTTTGTGTGTGTGATCCCTGCCCCAGTTAACAGTCTGGCTGCAGCCCCGGGGGAAAAGGGGTTGAAGTTTAAACGTTTCTTAAAGGCAGCCCCACGTAGAGCCTGTTACGATAATCCAACGGGGAAATAAACCCCGGGCCCGGGTTTTCTCTGGCCAGGTCTGACATCTCAAGGAATGACATGGCTTCTGCGCATCCCTTAACTGTGCGAACGCACTCCTGACTACTGCTGAAACTGGGCTCCCAGGCTCAGGGTGTCCTCAGGGGGACTTTGGGCCGCGGACCTGTGTCTTCGGGGGAAAGCGTAACCCCATCTAACACGGGCTAAATCCCTATTCCCTGATCTGTCTTTCAACTGGGGAAAGGGGGGCCCTCTTTTTGTCTGGATTAAATTTCAATTTTTTCCCCCCTTCCAATCCATTACTGATAACAGCCACTGGTTTAGGACCAAAACAGCTTCCTCGGCTTGTGGTGGAAAAAACCAATAAAGTTGAGTGTTTTTCTGCGCACTGATGGCCCCAAACCCCCAAACTCCAGAAAAACCCATCCGGGTTTCCACGGCGATGTGAAATAGCACGGGGGGAGAGAACCCTGAGGCACTCCAGAGGCCAAAGGAAAAGGGGGTTTAAACCCAAGGATTCCCAGCACCACCTTCTGGGCTTGGTCCTCCAGGAAGGGATGACGCCTCGGTGAAACAGCCCCCAACCCCATCCTCAAAAAGGGTTACCCAAAGGATCTTGGCCAGTTATACAAAGGCTGCCAAAAGGTTCAGCAAAACCCAAAGAGGGAGACGCCCCCCCATCTAGTTCCACACAGGCCATCCACCAAGGCCACCAAAAACAGTCTCAGTCCCAAACTTTTATTTGTCCCTGCTGGATTAGATTTTATTAATTTAAAACCAGTTTTAGTTTACCCTTTTGAATTCTCTTCCTATTTTCCAAAAATATAGCACCCCCCCCGGGTTTTGAATCGTTGGCAAATCTGATAAGGATGTTTCCTGCCATGAATCCGGGGAGTGTGGCTACCTGAAGTCCCAGTGCAACCGGAAGCATGGTTGCCAGGAAAACCAGAATATCACCTCTGGGGGAAAACCCCAAACCCGGTGGTGTGGGAGGGGCTTTGACGGACGGGAAAAAGCATATAAGGCCGACCCCCTGGGGGGTGCCCCTTTTCCTTTCCCCTCAGACCCCCAAAAGGGATGGGGTCCCTCTGTCAGCCAGAGAGTGTAGCTGTTTTGGGGGAAACCCGTTCTCCGGGGGAAGCCCAAGAAAGACAGAGGAGGAAAAAAACCCTTTATTGGCAGGATCGGGCAGAGAGGTGACGTAGTCGGGGGCTCAGCCTGCGGTGGGAGTTTAGCCAAAGGGCTGTGATGTAATATTTTGTCTTCTAGGAAAGGCCAAACATGTTACTCAGCTGTTTCTGAGCAGGGAGTTGTTACTGTGTGGTAAAGCCCCTTTCTACTGAAACTGCCATACCAACCGGGGGAGAAGGGGGGCCGGGCCCCCCACCTCATCCTCAAAGAATAGAGGATCCTCAAAGCATGTAGATAATCCCCCTCCACGCATCCCTGCCTCAGGCCTCTCACGTTTCCCCCCTCAACGCTTGGAGTCGGTTTCTCCCTTTTTTTGCCCCCCTCCTGGGCAGCCTTTTCCCTTTTCCCCACCAAGAAAACTAAGATCCGCTCTACCCCCCCTTTCCCCAGGAATAATGGGGGGAAACCCCAACCCAATTTCCCCACCTCCTCCTCCACTTCCACCTTCTCATCCTCCCCCCTTTTTAAAATCCCTTTCCCTTTGGGCTTTGAAGGCTGCTGGGGTTTTTGACATCCTTTAACAGTCCCCCCCAACCCCTCCACATAGCCCAAGAAACACCCCCAGAGCCCTCCCAAATACCACAGTCCCACAGAGACCCCCTAAAAGGCAAGGGGAAAGGGCTCACACCCTGGAAAACCCTAATTTCCCTTTAGGGATTGGAGAGAAGAGAAGGGAGTTTCCTTTCTTTCACTCAAGGAACCCCCCCCCAAATCGCCCCCAAAAATTCCCAGGCCCCAACAGTCAAATCCCAAAGGCTCCCTTCCTGGGGGTTACTGTTCTGTGTTTTTATTTCATAAAGTCTTTCAATTTGAGGGCTCTCCTTTTTAAACTGCACCCCCAGTCCCAGATTTTATATGTGCCCCAGAGATTGTTAGAGGCGGGGGGGGAATTCCCGGGAGGAAAAAATGGGAATGAGGTGAAAAGACAAAAAACAAACAAACAAAAAAAAAAAACGGACCTCCCCCCTTTCCCCACCCCTTTCCCCTAAGGGGCTCTGCCAGGAAAAGGGAAAGGGAAGAAAAAAGGGATCTTCAAAGGATCTTCAAAGCAATTTTTTTGGGGAGGCTTTTTTAACCCTTTAAACCTCCCTTCCTTTCCCCCAGATCATGCCAGCCTCAAAAGCCTCACAACCCCCCCCAGGGGGAGGAGAAGGGAACACTTCTTCTGCCTCCTCTTTCTCTCCCTGAACCCACCCTTTTTCTTCTCCCTCTCCTACAAAACTCCTTCAAGAGTTGTCTTCATCCCCCCTTTTCCCCAGAAATAGATTTGGGGAGGGGTTTCCCCCTCCCACAATTCCTCACATTTCTTCATCCTCACAGGAAAAAACTCCCCTCCTCCCCCTTTCCCCCTTGTCCCCCCACCCATTTTTTTTCCTTTTCTGCCACTCATGGCTGCTCATGTCTTCTGGCATCTCATAATAACCCTCACCCCTTCTCATGCCCCACGAGGCCCCCCCAAGCCAGGCAACAGCCAAATCCCCCCACCATCCGGGTGACAAGCATAGATATTCTCTATTAATGCCCCCCTCAATGTCTCCATGCAATGGAGAGGGGAGAGAGGTTGAAGCAGCTGAAGCCAAAAAGATGCCTTTTTAGGGGGAGGGAAAGGGGAATTTTCATCCACGCCAGTCCCCCCCCCCCCCACCAGGCCCTCCAGAAGACTCTGGTTTTGTTTCCAAAAGTGGAGGGGCTCTTCCCCCTTTTACCCCGGGAAACATATTTGAGTCCTCCTTTGCCCCCACTGCCTCCCTTTCCCGCAAGAAGAACCTCGGAAGCAACAAAATGTGCCTGTGGGATGGGAAGGAAGGAAAAAGGAGAAGAGCCCCCCCCCTTTTTAGGGTAAGACCAGATCTCTGTCTTATCAACAGTGGGAGTAATATCATCGACCGTGGTGTCCTTCGGAAACAGCGGGGGGAGGATTTGGGGGAATCAGAAGCACTGTGTTGCAGTGGTTCCTTTTGGGCGGGTTTCCAGATGGTGGCCCTTTGGGGATAGGTGCTTTAAAAAACAGAGCTGTTATATGGTATACCAGAGGTCCCTTTTCCTGAAGTTTTTTTACCATCTATGTGAAACCTTTGGAAAATCATCTGGAGGTGTGGGGCAGGGTCCTATCAGAATGCTGATGACCCCCCAAATATTTTTTCCATGCCTTCAAAAACAGCTGAGGATAGTACATTTCCTCTGAATGACTGTTTGGGGAGGAGGAATGGGCTGGGTGAAAAATCACAGAATCCAGAATTGGAAGAGACCACGGGGCTGTCCAGTCCAACCCCGTGCTATGCGGGAACCCACATCAAAGCACTCCCATGGACAGATGGCCGTCCAGCCTCTGCAAAAAACCTCCAAAGAAGGAGATTCCACTACACTCCGAGGCAGCAGATTCCAGGGCCGGACATTTTGACATCAGGAATTTCTTCCTTCTGAGGTTAGGTGGAATCTCCACTGACACCCAGATCAGTTTTTGTGAATCCCCTGACCCCCCCTCCTACTTCTCAGGCAGATTTCGTTAATGTCCCAAAGCAGAGATCCTTGGTTTAATTTTAAAGAACCTAATGAAAAATAATACAAGAAAAACAAAACAAGAGCCAAACTGCTTTCTCCCCCAAGTTTTTATTTCTCCTATGGGAAATCCCATGAGAACGCTGGGAAGGTAATAGCACCACACACACCATGCTCTCCAACCGTCCCGATTTGGGGGGAAAATTCATTTCCCCACATTTTCACCTGATTTTAAAATGTCCCACTTTCTTTCCTCCTTTTCACTTTCCTCCTTTGTCTTCAGCTTGTTCTTTTTGCTACAAACTAAGTCAAAAGGGTTTTTAAAAAACCAGAGTAGTACAGTTTAAACAATTATTCACACAAAAGCTGAAACACAATGAAATGATAGTTCACTTAAGAACACAAGCGTGAAACAAGGCATAATAGCCTGAGCACGGGGATACAACCGGGGAAAGGGTTTAAATCCCTCTAGCCGGGGGAACCCCACTAGGCCCCTTTTGGAAAGTCACACTCCCCAGCCACTGAGGAAGGCAAAGGACCCCCCCCAAAAAAGCTTAAAACCCCCCCCCGTGATAGAGTTGCCTGAAGTCAGAAATGACTTAAAGGTGCGCAACAACAAGAAGAAAGGATAAAAACAGATTAGAAAATGAAATGGGGGGGGGGGAAACTCATTTAAAAATTTTTTGCCGCAGAAATTTCAGACGGGGGGAAGGGGAAGGGAAGGAGAAAAAAGGACCAACCAAACCCCCAAAAAAAGGGACCTCCTCACCCCCAGGTGCCACTGGGGGGGCTGCCCATTTCCCCACTTTGGGCGGCCCCGTGAGGGCGGTGGGGCTTTAGGGAAAGCCCTCCTCCAGGATCTTTAAAACCAGGCACGAGAGATACGGCCTTGCACCACATAGGGCTTTAAAGGGCACAACCAGCACTTTGAATTCCGCCCCGGGAAAAAGACCACTGGCCAGCGAAGAAGAGGCTGTTCCACGAGGGCGTCATCCCAAATCCCCCCGGAACCAGCCCGGGTCGGCCGCCTTTCCCCAGTATTTAACCCCCCGAACCCCGAGCGGGGCCCCCAAAACAGCCCCTCGCAGACACTTTAGCTGCCACCGGGAGGTAATCAAAACACGTGTCACCCCGGGGTGGTCCGGGCCCCCCAGAAAAACGCGCGGCTGCTGCGTTGGTTTTAACGGTGGAAACACACTCCGGCCTCCACCGACACCCAGGGGGAAAGTCCAGATCCGAGTCCAGGGGGGGGGCCGGGCCCCGGAACTGAACTTCAGGGGGGAACGTCGTCGCCCCCCCCCCCCAGGCCACCGGGGCCAAACCCCTGTTTCCGGCCTTCGGACTGACCGGGCGCGCCTGGGGTTTCCCCCTAAAATTTTTTAATAAAATTGAATAAAAAACATTGGGGAGAGTCCTTTAGAAATCCCGAGCGGTCACTGACGGGAGGGGGGGTTTCCCTCCTCCCCCCACAACCCCCAACGTGCCCCCCGGGGGCCCTTTTTCATCTCCTCCCCCCTCCCCCCCCCCACCGACCTTAAAAGGCTTCCCGCCATTGGTCCCCCATCCCATAATAGTACCTCCCCCCTCGCTGGGGCGGGAGGGGGTGTTCTTCTCTCCGGACCCCGCCCCAAAAGCCTCGGCTTTAGAAGAGTCCCTCCAGGGAAAGGCGGCGGCGGCGGCGGCGGCCTCACAGGCGGGGAAAACCCGGACGCCGTGGGGAAGGCCCAGATGGTGGGGACCTCCCTTGTTTTGACCTCCCTCCCCCCTCTCTAGGAAACCGCGCCCCTGCTCGGAGGACCTCCGCCTTTCCCCTCCCTCAGGCCCCGCCTTCCCTAAGCGCTTAAAAACGTTTTTCAAGAACCTCTTTCCGGAAACACGTCACTCTGCCCCTTCCCCCCCCCTTTCCCCCCTTTCCTGCCTGCCTGCCTGCCCTCTAGGAAGCGGCACTCTCTGCTCAGGGACCCAAAGGCGCCCCGCAGGAGGAGAGGGGACCTGGGGGAGGGGGGAGCCGGGGGGTTCCGGGGGGGGAGGCCCAGGGGGCCCCCTTCCCCCCCCTCCTCCCCCCCCCTCCTCTTCCCGGGGGGGGCCGGGGGTCCAGGGGGGAATCTCCCCTTGCTGGCCCGGGGGGCGGCGGGGGGGGGTCTGCCTCAGAGCCAGGTGTGAAAAGGGGCTGGTATTATGGGATGCCCAAAGGGAAGGCGGGTTTGGGGAAAAGGGGGGGGGGCGGGGCGGGGAAGGAGTTTCTGCCTCAGCGGGGAATGTGGGGGGGGGGTCGGCGGGGGTCGGCGGGGGCCGCCTGTCCTGTGCTGCCGGGGTGTCTCTGCGTCTCCCCAGAGGGGGGGCCCCGCCTGGGCCCTCCGTGGGGTTCGAGGGGGGGCCTTGAGGAAACTCCCGCTGGCCTTCGCTCCCTTTTGCCTCCGCCTCCTCCTCCCTCCGGGGCAGCCCCTTTTGCTCCCCCGAAGGAAACCCGGTTCCCCCCCCGCCCCCCCTTTCCCCCCAGGGTAGGGGGGGGGGCCCCTCCCCCTCCCCCACCATTCCCAAATCTTTCCCCCCCCTCAAAGCTGAGGAGGAGGGGGAGCCCCTTTGTGCCCTTTTGGCTGCTTTGTCCCCAGGAGCCCAGCCTTGGGTCCCCCCCCTTCTGCCTTGGCCAGGCCCCACCTAAAAAATTCGGTGTCCGGTTTCCCGGGCCCCACCAAATAAAAGCAAAAGCAGGGGGGGGGGAGGAGGGCCCTGTGGGCCCCCCCAGGACCCTTTCCTACATTCAGCTGGAGGGGTGGGTTTTTTGTGTTGCCAACAGGCTTTTTCCCCCACAAGATCCATCCTCACAAAGTGTGAAGACGAAAGGAGTCCAGGGTCTCCCTGGAAGGAGGGGTTTTGGCCTGAGTCTCCGTGGGACCCCCTCCTCCCCCCGGGGTGCCGCCTGGTCTCATGAAGCACATGGGGGGAACCCCCCGTTAGTTCCCCACAGCTCTCCTAGTAATTTCTCCCTTTCCCCCCTTTAAACTAAAAACATTACACGATTCCTGCTTTTCAGGCTGAAACAGACCAATGTGGCCGTTGTCTCTGAGGATTTCACAAAACCAGCCTGAGTTTCAGAGGAGCCCTGAGATGTTTTTTAATCCTGTGTATCTCTTTGCCTTCTCAAAACCCCCCCTCTCCCCCCCCCCCCAAAACTTTTATGGCCCTTGGTTTCCCCAAAGGCTCTCAAACTCCCCGGCTGGTTTTCCCTTGAGTGGCTGGGGAGGAGGTGAGGGGGGCCTGTGTGGGGTGTGGGGGTGCGGGGGGGCTCTGTCACCCTCACATCTTTCTTGGGGGGGGGTTCCCAAAAGGGGGAAAACCATTGGGCTCCCAAAAAGGGAAAAGACATGGGGTTAAAACCAGGGGCTGGCTCTTTTTGGGTCTGGCATAAACTTTACCTGAAGCCCCCTTCCCCTCCCGAAAACCCAGCTGAAGGCAGGGTGGGTGGGTGGATTTTAAACCAAAAGATATACAGGTATGGTAATTTTTTAAAGCTTGAGCCATAGGCCATTTACATACATAGTAATGAAATAAAAAGAAAGATAAGTCTCGAGATACAACAATAAAAAAACCACAATACAAACGTGCAACATAAATAACAACATCTAAGTCTTCTTGGAAAAAAAAAAAGGCATCCAATACAGTTAAAATACATTTATATCATAAACAACTCCTCTAAAATGAAGAAGATCCTTAGAGCAGGGTTACCGTAGAGCCCCCTGGCGGACAGGAGACAGAAGCTCTTTTCTGAACTTTTATTCGCAGGGGAAAGGGGAAAAAAAAAACAGCTCCCCAAAAAATTTGTTCTGGGTTCAGAGTATAGGGAACAAAAAAAGGGGGGGCAAATCCTAAAACTCTGGAGACCCACCAAAGGGCAAGAGGACTCTTGCTTTTGTGTGTGTTCCTTTCCCCGGCCTCCAAACTCAGGGCCTTTCTCACTACCCTCTTATAGTGCTCTCGTTCCACTTCCGACCTCCTAGGGAATCCTGGGGTTTGCCGTTCAGGGAGGGGCCTTTTGGATCCTCGCCAGGGAGCTCTTGGGCCTCCTCAAAGGAAAATACAAACCCCAGAATTCCCCCCGGAGGCTGAAGGTGCTCTTTTGCAGCCACAGAAAGCCCCTCCTGTTTTTTCCCCCCCCCCCCCAAAGTCCACTTACCTGGCCAATTTTGGGCCCCAAAAAGAAAACAAAGGGGGGGTCCCCCCCCCCTCCCCTCCCCCCCACAAAAAAGCAGGGCGGGTCTTTCCCCCTAGGGCCCCACTGCCCCCCCCCTTTTTTTCACAGCAAGGCTCTCCCTCCCCCCCTGGAGAACCCGGCAGAGCCCCCCAAAAGGGGCGGGAAAAGGGGGGGCCCCGGCGGTGGGGGCAGGGAAGGGCGGGGGGAGGCTTTGGAGAGGGACGACGTGGGGAGGGTCTTCCCCCTCCCGGGGGAAAAGGCTGATTTGGGGGGGGGGGGGGCCCCCCCTCACCCCACTCCAAAGAGGGCTCTCCCCCCCCCCTCCCCCCCGAAGACCACATTCGGGGGCCCCTCCCCCTGAAGCCCCCCTCACCGTTTTCCCCCCTGCCTGCTCCGCCCACTAACCCCCTCTCCCTCCCCCCTCCCCCCCCCCCCGCGGGGGGAAACCCCCGGAGGCCCCCCCCTCCCACGTGACAGAGGAAACGTTTTTTCCCCCCCCGTTTGGACCACTTCCTGCCCTCTAGGATTGAATTTTATTCCCTTGAGCTGCAGAAGGGAGGGTTCCCCCCGCTCCCCCCCCCTCCCTCCCTCCCTCCGCCGAGGAGGAGGGCCCGGGTTTTCCCGGGAGGGTCAGAATGGCTTCCTTCCCCCCTTTTAAGGGGGGCTTTCCCCGGCGAGGAGGAGGGGGGGGGTTTCCCCATGGGCCCCGTTACAGCGGTGGGGTTCCGCTTCCCCTTGGGGACTCGGAGGCGTGGAAAGGCCCCTTAAACCCGGGTGCGGGCCCCCCCGGGGTTCCCCAGGAGGTGGACGGTGGGGGGGGGGTGGCCAAAAGGGGGGGGGGTACGGGGGGTTGGGGGGGGGGGAGCAGGGGGGCCCCGGGTTTCCGGGGGGGAAAGAGCGCCCCCCGTGGTGGCTGGGGAGGGCCCCGGTTCCCCCCATCTCCTGGTCCCCCCCCGGGAAACTGGACCCTCCTCCTCCCTCCGGGGAGAGCCTCCCCCCCCCTTTTCCATCGCCGACTGCAAACGGCCTCCTGCAATGGTGGTGGGGGGGGCCAGGGGGGGACCCAGGGTAGGGGGAGCGGGGGGAGTGCGGCCTGGCAGGAATGCGTCACTCTCGTCCTTCCCCCCTATTTTTTATTTATTTATTTGTTTGTTTTATTTTGGGGGGGGAGGAGGAGGAGGAGGACCCCCAAAGGGGCCCGAGGGGGGGGGGAGGGGGGCTGCCTGGGGTCCCGGCGGTGCGGATGGGAAACGGGGGGGGGGGGAAAGGGGGGGAGGGGGGGAAGGGAAGGAGGAGGGGAGGCCTCGGTGTCCCCTTTGGGCCCCCCCAGACCCCCCCGGAGTGGTTCGCGCGGCCGCCGGCGGGGGGAAAACCCCCGGGGGCGCGGGGCCCCCTGGCGGTTAAGAGCCGTTGGGCGGGGGAGATCCCTCCGCGGGGGTTCTGGGCGGGGGGGTGGGTGCGGGCTGGTTCTTGCTTGCTTTTCCCTGTCAGGCGAGAGGGGGGGGGGAGGGGGGGGCGCCCTTCTGGGTCCCGTTCTCGTGGCTGGAGAAGGTGGGGAGGGACTGGGCGCTGCGGGGTGGCCTCCCCGTCGGGCCTGGGCAGCCCGTAAGAAGCCTGGAGACGGTATTGCCCCGTATTGGGGAAAAGATGTTTCTTTTATTTGGGGTGGGAGCAACTAGATACGGAGAGTTAAGCAGAAATAACTTTTGCTCTTTCCCTTTTAGCAGCTGTGTTCCCGTCTCTGGGGGGCAGCCCCGCCCCTCCCTCTAAGGACAGTCTCTGCACTTGTTTTAGTGAGTTCCTATAAATCCTTCTTTAAGCAGTTGCGCAATCCTTTTCCTTTCTCCTCAAAAACAAAACAAAAACCTATCAAGGGTTTCCAATCTTTTAAAAAACGTCTGTCAGGGTTTTTCCCCTGTTCAGACCCGATGATTTGTCCGCTTCCGCCGACTCCCTCGGTTTAACAGCCGTCCTCCCACCGCGGGGATTTCCGGCCCCCTCATTTTCCCCTCCTCCTTTTTCCCAAACAGGATCTCGGCTTCAAGAGCCTTGAGCAGCTCATCCACTACGCCAAGGAGGGCCTCCAGGGCTTCCTCAACGGGATTGTTTTGGGAGGAGGAGGAGGAGGTAAGGGCAGCCCCACCCTCACTGGCAGAACTGCAGGGCCTTCGCTTGGAGCTAAGGCCCCTTTTTTTCTCTCTCTCTTTTTTAATTTAGTGGAACTCCCTTTTTTTCTGTTTGCTATTGTGTTTTCATTTGCTTGGGGTTTTGGGGCCTTTCTTTTGCAGTGTTTTATGGGCCAATCATTCCACTTTCAACCTCCTCGGGAAATTTGGGGCCAGCGGCCCCCCCCAAACTGCAAACCCCAGAATTCCAGAGGAGGCTGAAAGTGGAACCATCGCGCTATAACGGACTAGTGCGGAAATGGCCCTACCTGCAGAAAGAGAGCAGGGAGGGGGCCCCCTTTGGGTTTTCCATGGCAGGGAGTTCCACACCCCGGGGAGCCACTGCAAAGAAGGCTCTGTTTGTCCTCCCCAAACATACCTGTGTAGACGGTTGTTCTCGTGAGGCTGTCAGTGGATTATTTCCCGTGTTCTCCCTGCAGGAGGAATCTATCCGGAGCAGCTGGAGTGGAGAGAAAATTCAGCGACAACCAGCCCTGCATGGATCTCCTTGCTCAGAAGCCTTTTGGGGATTTTGAGATCTGGACGACCAAAGCGGCTTCTGTCAGGTGGCATGGGCCAGGGTGGGCAGCTTTTTTTGCAAGGGGGGGGGGTGGAGTGGTCTCTTAAATTTTTAAAAACTCCATCTAAAGGCAAAAGCACTTTGCACAAGCTCAGGGGACCTGTTAGGATAATGGGTGTGGCATTCTGCCCATGCTCAGTTGTTGTTGTTAACCTGGCATTCAAGTTGACTTTGACTCATGTTTCTTCTATTCTGGGGTTTTTCTTGGAAATTTTTTAGTTCTTTGCCATGGCCTTCCTTGAAGCTGAGAGAGTGTGATCGAGTGGGTTTTAGTGGCTTGAGCAGGGATCTGGTCTCCCTGGGTCCTACTCCAACAATACAAAATTGAACATGCTGACTCACTGTTGTAGATGTTGTTGTTGTTTTCCAACTTTATATGGCAATCCTAATGAAACCTATCACAAAGTTTCCGGGGGCTGAGAAAGTGTATGCCCCCGGGGCCCGAGCAGAGAATCAAACCCCTGGCCTCCAGGATCATAATTCAAAGCAAACCACTACGCCATGCAGAAACCAGAATTTCTGGGGGCCCCCCTGGCTGTTCTTTTTTATTCTTTGCACCTTGTGGGATTGGATTATTCATGGACTCTGGATGCAAAGATGAGGCAAAATGAACTAAACGAGGCCTTTTTAAAGGCCTGTTTAGCACAATATTCCACTTTCAATATCCTCAGGTTCTGGGGTTTGCAGTTTCGGGAGGGGCTGGCTGGCCCAGGATTCCAAATGTTAAAAGGGGAATATCCATATAACAGGAGGAGAAAGGCCCCAGTCAGTGTGGTGTAACAGTTTGAGTGATAGACTACAGCTCTGGGAGGCCCAGGTTCAAATCCTTGCTGGCCAGAGAAACCCACTGGGGGGGCCCTTTGGGGGAAGTCACACTCCCCAGCCCGGGGGGAGGAAAAGGCAAACCCCCTTCTGAAAAATCTTGCCAAAAAACCGTGTGATAGGGTTGCCTTCGGGGGCCCGTAAGTCAAAGCAACTTGGAGTAAAAGATCAAACAACAGTAGCCCTTCAGAAAGTGTCACTCGTTTTTTTTAAAGTCTGCCTCGGCTATCCAAAGGGGTAGAAATCACAGCTGGTGGTTTTAAAAAGGGAAACTAAAGGGTCAACACAGAGCCTGCTGATGATCTAACCAAATCACTCAGTTCTTCCTCCATCCTTCCAGGACAACCAATTTTTCTCCAAAAGTGTCATGACCATCATGGCTCCAACCCACTGTTTCCAAGCCAGAATGCCTCCCCCTAGTTCTCCATCAGGCACTACGCAGGCAGAGTCACCTACCAGGTGAGAACATGGATGTTTGGGAAGGGGATGGACACCAAAAAAAAGATATAGAATCTATTCGGGCTCTTTATGGCAACAGGAATGGGTTGGGGGGAGCTGAATTGGGGGTCCCGGGCACCAGCCTCCGGGCATCACACCCCTCCTGGACCACTAGGTTAGCACATCCTTGGTTTAATGGGGATGAAGCCTTTTTATGTCAACACACATATTAATCCTTTCCATTACCACCCAACTACTGTTTGATAATGGTTGTTGCTTAGCCATTTTTCATTCCCTGAATTTTTGAATTCCTGAACCTCCTGGCACACCTGTTTACTATTCCCGAAAATCCCTAGTAATAATATAATCCTTACTTGAACACTGTCTCTTTACCGGGAAAGAGGAGTAAGGTTGTTCAACTCAACACATGTGTTAATCTGCTTATTTGTGCTAGGTCATCCAAGTTGACACTCAACTATTCTTTGTTAGTGACCACAATTGAATTTAAATCCCACTCTTCAGTAGGATTCCCATGCCCAGGGTTCTTTTTTTTTCTGGTCCCCAGGGAAAAGGGAGGGAATCTCAGGGGGAGAACATTGCCTTCAAAAGGATGGGTGTACAAATATTTTCCTCACAGTTAATTTGGGTTTTTTTTATTTGAAGCCATATTCTGTGAGCCAGCAGTCAGGTGACCTTTTCTTTACAGTCCACTCTCCCTCCTTTGTAGCTACACAAGTTCCTGGATAAAAACGACGATCAAGTTTGCCAAGATGTCCTGGACCTTTTTGTAAACAGCAAAACCAAAGTGGGTTTCCCCTTTTTGGGTTTTATCGGATTTATCCTTTGTGCCTCCAAAATTTTGGGGGAAAAACAGGTTCAAAAAAAGAGGGATTCATGAATGGAAGACAGAAGTGTTTTTAGATGGATGAGTGCTGATCAGAGTCTGGCAAACATGCTCACAGTCACTGCAAGCTGGAGTTCCCAGACTTGTAAAGCCTTAGATGGCCTTGTTTCCACCTCACAGGGATATTGTGAGGGTAAAATGGATGTGTGGGGGAGGAGAATCACAGGGGTCACTCTGAGCAAGCCTGGGGTTGTGGATGAATCATAGAAAATAGAGTTGGAAGAGACCCCAGGGGCCCCCCCTCCAACCCCTATGCCATGCAGGAGTCCACATCGAAGCACTCCCAACTTATGGCCATCCAGCCTCTGCTTAAAAACCTCCGAAGAAGGAGACTTCATCACATTCCATTAGGAAGCAATTCCATGCTGGATAGCTCTGACCATCCTAGGTTCAGGTGGTTCCTTTCCCGCAGCTTGGATCCATTGCTCCTTGTCCTGGTCTCTGGGGGCAGCAGAAAACAAGCTCTTCCTTCCTTACATGGCATCACTTCAAATATTTAAACATGGCTATCATGTCCCCTCTTAACCTTCTCCTCTGCAGACTAAGCATACTCAGCTCCCTAAACCATTCCTCATAGGACTTCATGGCTTCCACATCCTTCACCATTTTGGTCGCCTCCTCTGGACATGGTCCAGGTTGTCCATGTCCTCCAAAATTTAGGTGCCCAGAACTGGACACAGGATTCCAAACGAGGCCCAATCAATGCACAATAAAGGGGACCATTACCTCCCTTGATCTAGACACCATGAATGGATGAATCCCCGCCTGGTGGGCTCCCCAGAGCTTTACCTGCTTTTTTTTTGACCAGATGGGGCCAACCTGTTCTTCAGCCATGCTAGGGGATGGCCCAGCAGAGGACAATGATGGGGAGGAGCAGCAGCAGCAACAAGAGGAAAAACAAGCCCCAACAGTGGCCACAAAGTTTTAGCAGTCCCTTTTGGACCTGGTGGAGAAAAAGGAGAGGTTGCTTTTCTTGCATTTGTTTTTATAGATTGCATCAACTATAAGGTTAGCCTCTTGCATAGCTGATTTCTCAAGAATCTTTTTGGAATGAAATTTTTTGGGGCACTGAAAACTCTGATGGTCTCACCTTATATGATTTCCACTTTTAGTGTCTCCCCTGGGTTTGATTCTCCACTTTGACTGCTGTTGTTGAATCTGTAAATTTTTTTAAGTTATAGGTCCTTCTGGAAATATATACGGTGCAGATCAGTTTTTGCTCCCAAAAAACCTTTGTTCTCTGAGAAGCCCTTTTGTCCTGGATCTCCCAGCTACCATATTTTTTCTAGTGGATACTGGGCTTGATGCTTTTAAAAAGTCCAACTTTTTGACTGCCCTGTAAAAATTAAGGTTTTGGGAAAAAGGGATACAAGTTCACAATTTGGGAAATTTTAAAGTTGGAAAGGGACCCAAAGGGGGCCTAGTCCAACCTTTACCTGTTCAGGAATCCATTGCTAAAGGGAATTTGAGAAGTGGGATTCCCAAATTCTGCTTCAAAAACAGATCTAGTAAAACATTATTATTTTTTTCATTTATATCCTGTCTTTTCCTATAATAATGGGACTCAAGGTGGGTAGTGTGAAAAACAACGGAAAACATTCCTTTCCTTCTTTTATTAAAAAAAATCAAATACACGTTCAGGTGTATACAATGGCACAGTGCGAAATTTACACATCCTTTCTTCCTCCTATTTGTGTTCCATTTGTTCATTAGTTAAAACCTTGAAATATCCTTAAATTGATCTAAAACTTTTTTCATTTCAAGGGAAAATTTCTTAATGAGAAACTTTGACTGTTATACTTACAAAGATTTCATTCTACATCTCTTACCTTGATAAGAAATTAAAAAATTCCTGAGAGTACATAAGGCTTAAAAAACAATCTCCAAGGTTAAAAATTACGTAGTAAAATGTTAAATGCAGTAGGACCCCCCTTCCCCCAGTATCCATGGGCAATTGGTTCCAGGCCCCCCCCCCCGGGGATAAATCCATGGGGGTAGGAACACCCTGTCAGCACCCCCCAAAAAACCATTTTAAAGTATCATACAGTATTGTAAGATAGTAGAAAAGGGAAACTTACCTCTGTGCTGTCTTTGCTGGTGTCAGTCCTACCCCTGGTCCTCAGAAACTTTTTCCAGAGAACATAACAATGAAGTAAAGAACTATGCTGCAGAACAAAAACATTTTGGAAATGCACAGAGTCTACTGTGCAACGTGCTGCACTGTGGCTAGAATCACTCCCTGACGAACGTCAGGTGCATCTGCTGCTTGGGGTGATCATGGTGCATAAACAGAGAACTTTGATGGCTGGAGATCCTCCATAGTTGCAGATTTTTTTTGTTGGAATGGCTTGGAAGAATATTGTGATGGGGAAATTGTCATTTCTTTCTTTTTAGTGCATCAAAATGTTGCTGCAGAGGTTCTAATGCTTTGGGGATGTTACAAGTGACTTTAATGCTGCCTTCCATCTGAGGGTCAATTCCATTATTTTGTGCTTTAAAACAAATCTGTGTGATTTTTTTTCTTTCTTTTAAAATCTTTACAGATATAAAATTCAGCATACATTTTGGGAACTCTAAAACTCCCCATTACTTTTATGCTTGTCATAAGGAGTAACACAGCTTAAAGCATAATGTTGTATAAGATGCAAAAAAACAGCATTTAATAAAACCAATTTTTAAATTTTTCCCCACTGGTCAGCAGTTTGTAACACTTTGTAACACTTTGATGAGATTTTTTTTTTCTCTGCACTCACGTTCAATGGAGGGGGGGGTCTCCTTGATGGCATAAATTTTTGAGCCCCCCTGAAAATTTCCCATGTCCCCAAATTTCTGGCTCCCCCTTAGTTCCCCCCCCTGCTCTTCCTCGTCAGCAGATGATTTCACTAGTTCCTCCAATTCTTCATTTGATAGCACCTTTTAGGGTTCTCAAAATGTTTTTTACCTCTTCCTAAGCAGATCTACAAACCCTTCTCCACCAACTTCGTCTCTTGCTTGCAGCAATAACTTCCCTGACTTCACCATCCATTCCGGGAATCCCTTAAAATCATGCATAACTTCACCCCATAAATTCTTCCAAGGCATTATTGTCTTGTTTTTTTCCCTCCACTGCAGCTTTGAGGAATGTAATTGCATCAGCAATCATGAAAGATTTCCAGCATTGCATTATGCCAGCATTATCTATAATTGCTATCGAATGCAATTGAATACACAGTGGGTGATGCCCTGGTCCAGAGGCTGAAGCAATGAGGTTGTATTGGTGGTAAAAAAAAACATCAACATTTTTATCCTCATAGCACACAATTAGGATGGCCCGGGCGGGGCGTCATCTTATTAAAAGAACCTTGAATGGCAACCCTTCATGTTCCCAAAAAGCTCTTCGCTTCTGGGCTGAAGCATTGATGGAACCGTTCCAAAACAAGACGGCTGTCACCTGAGTTCTCTTTTTATTTTGCCAAAACATAGGCAAATATTTTTTGTTCTTAAGAGCACGTGGATTCTTTGATTTGTACAGGCCTTATCATAGGACCCGCTGCAGTCCCACCCGCCGCCTCCGAGGGCCCCCAGCGCCACTCCTTGACTTAGAGGGCTCTCTGTGCTGCCAGTCACAACGATCCTGCATGGCGGGCCTTTTGAGCTGCTTCAGCTTCTTTTGCAGCAGGCCAGTTGCCGCTTTCCAAATCTGGAGACCCTTTGCCCCCCTTCCCAATGTTGCTCGGACCCTGTCTTGGGGGTCTGGCACCCAGCAATGGTGGAAGCGGGAAGGTTTTAGCATCTCTCCCTCTGTTGTTTTTTGGCAGGTTTTCCGTAATGCAGCAGCGCTAGGGTGAGAATGTGGAAGGAAGGCACCAAGGGATATGCAAAGGAAAAGGTGTTACCAAGTTTGGGGAAGTTACTTTTTAAAGACAACAGCTCCACCCCAGCCAGCTAGGGTTCTAGGAGTTGTAAATTTTATTCATATTTTATTGATTTTAATACAGACAAACTGATTCACATTGGGGTGAAGAACATACGGGGGGGGAGAAAAAGGGAAAAAAGAAAAGACATAAATACGTAGAACATATAAATAAGCAATATATATGTATTTGTTGTTGCTGTGTGCCTTCAAGTTTTTTTCCAATTTATGGGGATCCTCAGATAAACCTATCATAGGATTTTTCTGGTGCCAAGAGTGTGTAAACTAAAAACTGTAACAGATTACTAAAATACTAATCCATTACCATAAACACAAGCTAAATGCTCACTAACCAGAACACAAAAAAATTCTGACGACCTCCCCCTCAAAAAAGCTGTAATTAGGAAGAAAGACTGATTAAGATGAAGAGTGTTCTTCTCCCATTGCAGATCTGACTAAACTGAACTTGTTAGAATTGCTGGTAACTATACCCACATATTACTACATCTTTAGGTTTCTTTGTTGCCCAAAAAGTCCGGAAACAGGGCGCAGTCTCTCAGAATGTCTTCTTTTAAAATCCATGTCAGCTGAGCAGCCTGAACGGACATCAGCGACTTCTGTGCTTTGCCCTTGTTGAGAAAAAACTGTAGATATAATGGAGGCCTCCTTTGCCAGAATGGCTGAATCGCATCGCCTGCTGACGTGTCTAAAGCAAAGGAACCCTTTCTCTCTCGGCAGTTGCTGAACCAAAGTGCCTCCATTTTGAGTTCTGGGCAGCTCCAAAGGCCGGTCCTGTTGCCAGTGCTTTGGCCCACTGCAAATTAGGCTGGCCTTCCTTGGCAGAGCCCCCACCTGGGCCCCCGGCACTCCCTGCCACCATCTTTCTCCTTATTTTTCACTGCTGAGCAAAGACACACCTGTTTCAGGTCCATGGCTGAGTGTTAGCCAGAAGTTACTTTTTTTTTTTTTAAATCAACCATGTATCGGAATTTTAGTCCTGGGAAAGGAAATATTCTATGTTCTAAGTATATTCTAACAGGAGCTGCCATGGAAGTTCGGGGGGGGGGTGTTGGTGTTTTTGTGAGGTAATTTGTGAGGTAAAGTGAACCCCAAGGGAGGGAAAAGGCTGAGGAGAGAGCGTTGTGGGAAGAAAACACACAGAGGCCAAAAGGCAGGATTGCACAAAATATTCCCAATCAAGTTAATAATAGACATAATTCATGTTTTATGTTGTATTTTCTGGCCTCAAAAAGCACCTGTTTTGAGGCAGGGTGAGGCCCTTGCTTTTCACTCCAGCCCAAGGCTTCGCAGGAGGACGTAGGCCTCAGACCCCAAATAATGTCTAATTTATTAAATAAGCAAATGTTTTGTTTTGTTTTGTTTTGTGGCTTAAATTTGTATCAATATCTAATTTGTTTTTTCCTCAGAGGTGTAGTAACTAGGGGACAAAATGAGGACTTTGGCCTCCAAATGAGATTTTTTTCCCCTCCTTTTGAAATTTCCCTTCAGTCTCCAAATTTCTAGCATTGGAGGGAATGAGAAATTGCAAATCATTCACATCTAGTAGTGGTATAAATTTATGGATTAGTCCATTGACCATGTCAAAGAAATAACTTCACACATTACAAAAGGCAATAAAATAAGTGAAAGAGAGTGAAGCAAGATAAAAGAAGCTAAAATAAAGTATGACAAAATATAAAATGAAGTAAAAATGAAAGAATAAAGTAAAACACTCTAAGAAAATATCAAAACTTATACTAATAGGTTATCAACTTCTCTTGTGATAAGATACAAATAATAAAGTACAGAAACAGTAGCATTTAGATTAATTCATCACCCTTGCATGCAACTCCAATGTATTTTATGAATTGTTTTCTCAGTTGAACAGCTCTATTTGTAAACTTAGCAGTTTTGAAGACTACATATTTGTTAGTGCCGTGAAGGAAATAAGATAATGGTTTGTGAGGGTCCCAATATTTTGTTCTCATTCACATCTAAAACTCTTTTATTGGCTTTGTTTGCATTGCCTAGGTTACTTCACTTGCTTCTTGGTTTCCGATGCCTCAACTGTGTTTCTCTTTGCAAATATTTATTAATACTTAAGAGAAGATGGAAACAAAGTATAATCTATTACTGCAGAAAAAAAGGGGGAAAGAATTGGAGAAAAGAAACAAACCACACATAAATAATACTAATATGTAACTAGAACTAAAACTAAACAAAATTGAACTTGACTGAAACAGAGAAATAATAACAGAAACTTGATAAAGTAACAATATTCAAGACAATAATGACAAGCTTAAATAATAATTTATTAAACAATTATTAAAGAAGCTAAATAATAACAAGCTTAAAAGACTCATCTCTAGCACTGTCTGAACTGTATTTCTAGATGCTCAACTGAAGTTTTAATTTAATACAATGCAAGAAATTGAGGACTGAAGGAAAATTTTAATTTTGGAGGGAGGCAGAATACGTATTTGGGGTGACAAATACACCCCAAATTTCATCTTCTCCCCAGTAGCTGTGCTCGCTAATCCTGCATCTTCCCCTATCCTTTATCAAGTCTTATCAGCAAACTTTTTTTTTTACTTTCATTAGTATTTTATTCTGTTTTCCAAAATTTCATAACAAACGTAGCATAGGAAACATTTAAAATAGCACTCTATACAATCTTAATATTTAAAATTGTTTTAGTAAAACTAGTAACTTTTTCAGTGCTATGCAAAACCCCACTGAATATGCTGTGACTTATCTCTGTGTGAGTAGCAACAAACGTTTTATGAATAATTACTAATATTAAAAATATAATTGTTGCCATTGTTGTGTGTCACACATTCTTGTGTGGAATGACTTGCCAGAAGAGATTTGACAGCAGAATACGCTCTCTGAATTAAAAAAAAATACTTAACACCTATCTCCTCAGGCAATTTTTAACTATGAATTTTACACTGATGTAGTTTAAATGGTTTTACGTGTTTTCAATGTATTTTAATGCATGATGTGTTTTTAGTTCTATTTTAATTTATGTTGTAATCCATGTCAAGTCTTGGGGATAGTTGGATAAGAAATAATAATAAGAATAATAATAAGTATTATTATTATTTCATAATTAATATTAATTAATTATAGTATTATTAATGATATTATAATCAATTAATATGAATTGTGTTGTTTTGTGGTTGTTGTTATTTTCCAACTTATTGCAACCCTAAGGCAAACCAGGTTTTCTGGGGCGTGTCTGGTGCACCCAAGGTCACCCAGGGGTTTGCATGGCTGAGCCACTACACAACGCTGGCTTTCTAAAAATATAATTACCAAGCCCCAAAATTCCTTATTTCAAGTGTTTGTTAATTGAGAAAGTATAGAACAGCAACACAGATCCAGAAAGCCCAGTATGTATTCGTATTATTTGTGAAAAGCAGTGTTTGAGGAGAGCTCAGCCATCTGGGTAGATATGTACACGGAGGCAGTGTGTGTCTGGGACAGGGTTGGTAGATCTTAGGGCCTGGGTCTCTAGTTTTTGTGGGTCACCTTCGGGTTGGTGACAAGGGCACAAGTTCTACACCTTGGGGGGATCCCAGCTCTAGGCCAGAGGAAAGAAAGGACTGTGTGTAAATCTACAGCTCAGCTATCGGAGCAGCAGTTTGCTACCACTGGCAAGGTATAATTGATTTCTTGATACAACTTGCAAAGATTTAGCCTCCTTCTTTTTCCCTCCTGGCCATTGTGGGTCCAGGACTCACCTTCCACTCTGCTGTGCACCTGCCTTCTGGCTGGAAGCAAATAAATGTTCCTTCTCCCTGAATAAGTGAGAAGGAAGAATCGCCTCCTTTTAGCTTGATCTGGGTACACCCTAGACGTCAGCTAGAATTTCTTTCTAAATTCCAAAAGGGAAAATACATTCTCTGCTAGGTTTTGAATGACAAGCTTTGGGCAACTGTGGTTGGTATTTCATGCATAACATTTAATGACATCAACAAGGACCGTTGTCCCTAATTCTCAGGTTTTCAACCAGAAACTATAGGGCCTAGCAGTCCTAGTCCAGGATGTAATGTATGAACGCTCTCTCAGCCTTCCCTCCTCATCAGACTGATGCACAACCCAACATTTTTTTATTTTTGAGCCCCAAAATCAAGTTTGCAAGCTGTGGAGTTTGCTGTTTGTTTGTTGAATTTATATCTTGCTTTTCTCCCAAAGGTGACATCCACTACTGATCATTTATTTGAATCTCAAAGGAGTCGCTGACACAGGATAGATCCAGATGTGCCTGCTTGGGTTTGTGAAAAGATTTTTGTCATCAAGCTCTTCTCTCCCTCTGGCTACAGGTGACTCAGGCGTCGGAGACTGAGACCTCCTTCCCGGAAGACGCAGAATCAGAAGCGGTCCGTCTGCACTGGAGAAGCTACGCTGACCTCTCTGGAGGTACTGGTACCACTCTACTCTGCTTTGGTTAGACCCCATCTTGAATACTGTGTCCAGTTCTGGGCACCCCAATTCAAGAAGGATATTGACAAGCTGGAGCAAGTCCAGAGGAGGGTGACCAAAATGGTGAGGGGCCTGGAAGCCATGAAGCCCTATGAGGATAGACTTAGAGAGCTGGGTATGTTTAGTCTGCAGAAGAGAAGGTTAAGAGGGGACATGATAGTCATGTTTAAATATTTGAAGGGAGGAGGAAGGAGAGGGCTTGTTTTCTGCTGCTCCAGAGACCAGGACAAGGAGCAATGGATTCAAGCTGCAGGAAAGGAGATTCCACCAGAACCTCAGGAAGAACTTTGTGATGGTCAGGGCTGTCCAGCAGTGGAATCTGCTGCCTTGGAGTGTAGTGGAGTCTCCTTCCTTGGAGGTTTTTAAAGAGAGGCTTGATGGCCATCTGTCGGGAGTGCTTTGAGGGTGTTCCTGCATGGCAGGGGGTTGGACTGGATGGCCTGTGTGGTCTCTTCCAACTCTAGATTTCTATGATTCTATGATGTTGAGGATCTGCTGGCGGATGAAGTGTCCGAAGGTAAGGAGGAGTGGCCAGTTGGGGAAACATTCTCCTTTTGCTTCCCCACAACTGGAAGTGAATCAGGGAATCATAGTATCTTAAACTTGGAAGGTACCCTAAAAGCCATCTAGTCCATGCCCTGCCATGAGAAATCAGTCCTGAAAGATGCCCATCCAAACTCTGTTTAAAAACCTCCAAAGGTGGGGAAGGCAGTCCTTTCCCCTCCCAGACAGCGCTTACAGTCAAGAAATTCTTCTTAACGTTTAGGTGGAGTCTTTTTTCCTGTAATTTGAATTTGGCTCCATCTTCTATGACATCCCTTCAGGCATTTAAAGATGGCCTATTATGTCACCTCTAAGGCTATTTCCACACAACACTGTCATAGTGCTCTTATTCCACTTTCAACATCCAGTGGAATTCTGGGGTTTGTAGTTTCCTGAGGCCAAAGAGCTCTCTGGCTGAGAGTTCTAATGCCCCTTCCTAAACTACAACCCCCAGAATTCCATGGGATGTTGAAAGTGGAATAATGGCACTATAACTGTCGAGTGCGGGAATGGCCTAAGCTCTCTCTCCTCCAAGCCAAACATACCCAGCTCCTATGTCAACTGAGAACAGTCGCTTCACTGCAACTTTATAATCCCAAGATTAAAAGAACTGTCCGAGAGATTGGAATCATTTTTGTTTCAGCACCTTGGGTAGCTCTTTTAAATTTTGGAATAAAACTTGCAGAGAATTCACCGCACCACTAACTGGGGAGAGACCAGTGGCTGCAGGGCTGTGGCATTCCTAGGATACATTGCTCCACCTCATTCAGGAACTGGACACGGTTATAGTGCTACTATTCCGTTTTCGACTTCGATTCTGTGTTTCTTCACCCAGCCCATTACCTCCTCCAAGCAGTCATTCTGAGGAAACATACTAACCTCAGCTGTTTTTGAAGGCATGGATAAATATACCGGGGTGTCACCAGCATGCTGATAGGACCCCGCCCCACACCTCCGGATGATCTCTCCAAAGGTTTCATGTAGATGGTAAGAAAGCGTTGGGGAGCTGTAAGCTGTGCTGGAGGAGGAAGGAGTGGGGCGGTCATGCAACCAGGAAGCCAGCTGCGGGACAAAGGAGCAGCGAAGAGAACGCCTCACGCAAAAACCTCCTTGCGCGAACGGCACCCTCCACTTCCGCAATAAGGTAACGTACGGAAAAGGCCCAGGAGTGGTTGTGCGCAAGCGTGAGCTGTGCGCTTGCGTCCTCATTCCCCCTGTTCAGAAGGGACTGAAATCGCTCCCCTTCTTCGCTACTGGGAGAACATCCTGTCTGACAGGCCAGCTTGGGGGGACGGAGGCAGTCCGGGGGGCAGTCCCCCTCCTCACCATGGCCCCTGCCCCATTCGCCATGGAGGGGGGTGCTGCGGAAGGGCTGGGGTGACGCAAGGCGTCACTTTCCGGGGGGGGTGAGCTGCGCCTGGCGCAATAGGCAAAGGTACTGGGATTCCTCCCCCACCCCCGGGCAGGGTCTGGAAACATTTTCCACATTGCCCTGGCAGTGGAAACGAGAACGAAGCAGAAGCAGAGCCTGAGGGTGGGTTCTCAGAGTTTTTACCCAGGGGAGACGCGTGGCCCCTATTCCCTCCCTACCGGCCCCCCTATGTTCCTGGCCGGCGAGGCGGCCTTTGCCAGGGGGAGGCATTGTAAATAATAAATAAATAATTTTATGTTATGGGGTCACCACAACATGAGGAACTGTATTAAAGGGTCGCGGCATTAGGAAGGTTGAGAACCACTGATCTGGAACCTGCCTGAGAGGTGGGACCGGAACCACTGCAACACAGTGCTTCTGATTCCAAACACCTCCCCCAGCTGTTTCCAAAGGATACCACGGTCGATGATATTGACTCCCACACCAGAGAGATCTGGTCTTATCCTAAAAGGAGGGGACTCTTCTCCTTCTTCTTTCCCATCCCACAGGCACATTTTGTTGTTTCCCCGAGGCTCCCTTCTTGCAGAAAAGGGAGGCAGTGGGCAAGGCGACCGCAAATATGTCCCAGGGGTAGGAAGGAAGAAGACCCCCCCCACTTTAGGACCAAGACCAAAGAGTCTTCTGGAGGGCCTGGTGGGGGGGTGACTGGTGTGGACGCAAAAGTTCCCCTTTCCCTCCCCCTAAAAAGGCATCTTTGTGGCTTCAGCTGCTTCAACCTCCTCCCCCCTCTCCCTTACGTGGAGACATTGGGGAGGCATTCAAAGGAGAGAATATCTTTGCTGGTCACCTGGATGGGGGGGTGTTTGGCTGTTACCTGGCTTGGGGGGTCCTTGTGGGGCATGAGAAGGGGTGAGGGTTATTATGAGATGCCAGAAGGCATGAGCAGCCATGAGTGGCAGGGAATGGAGTTTAAAAATGGGTGGAGAGGACAAGGGGGAGGGGGAGGAGGAGAGAGTTTCTTCCTGTGAGGAGGAAGAAATGTGGGGAAATTGTGGGAGGGGGAAGAATGATGGGCATGTGCAGGAAAGCAGGCTGACTACATAAACTACATGCCAATAGCATCAAACTACTACATGTTCCATCTGTAATAACTTCCCACATCCATAATGGAGGGAAACCCTGACATTATGTAGACCGTAAACATGGTTTATGGTAATGATAATATTGAACAAAATCTGCTTTAAATTGTAAAGAAAATGGACTGTTCTGCAGGATTCTGTAAAGGGTCAGTGTAACTTGTGGTTCTTTTTCTTAGTCCACAAGCTATTCTGGTTGCCGTCACCATAAATCTGCAAAAAGCATGTTGCTGCCCAGTTTACAGCCTCATTGTCAGGTGGTGTTTGTAGTCAACTACGAAAGCATGCAAAATCTATGCTGCTATACAGTTTGAAGTCTCCTACTCAGAAACAAACACAAGACGAACAGCTGAGGAATGTCAGAACATTTTGCAAAAACTTCTCCAGTTGTTATTAATGTTGCAATTCTGTTAAAAAAATATACGGCAAATAAATATCTAGGAAACGAATTAGATAATGCAAGACTGACGAACACAAGAGCTACTTTTACAAAGCAGTAACATACAATTAGAGCAGAGTCTTTCGAATGCTGTGTGAATATCGTTCAACAGGGAACTTAAATAGCCCAAGTGTGGAGGTTGGTTGGCAGAGAAACTCTCAAGAGACACCTAGGTTTAAGTGTCTATTAAGAACATGTGGAAGTTTTTCCTAACATAAAAGCCCAAATATCTTCTCTCCTTAAGACAGGGCTTTCCAAATGGTGTGCTGTGTCACATTAGTGTGTCCCCTACAATCTTGGAAATAGATGTTATTATTTACAAAACCTGTATTTTTGAAACTGTATGGAAGGTTTTCGTGAGAGATGTTGTGTCCCCATACATTTTGTTACTATAATTTCTGGATGTGTCTTTATCTCCTATAAGGGGTTAGTTTAATCTCCGGTTTGCTAGTAAAGCTGAATTACTGTGTTGCAAAATGAGGCACATCTAAAAAGTGTGTCGCCCACATGAAAAGTTTGGAAAGCTCTGCCTTGAAAGAACAGGACTGAAGTCAAGACCAGGGTGAATTTGTGGCTCTTCTGAAACACAAAATGTAAAGGAGATCATTTGATGTTTTATGGTTCATATAATGGTGTATCTGTGCCCCAGTCCTTCTTTGACTCTTGTGCTCTGTTAGTCTTGCCCTGAGACATCTAGATATTTGCCCCAAAGTGCATCTTATTCCAAGGGCAAATAACTACGTAATAACACGGTATACAACTCAGCCTACAGCGTTTACAAAGATAAAGGGTAACATTAGTTAACAGAACTATAATCATGAAGTAGCTGCAGGTGAAGGTTGATGCTTTTCCTCAGTGAATTTTTCTAAATGATCCAACAGGTAACAACTCCCTGCTCAGAAACAGCTGAGTAACACGTTTGGCCTTTCCTAGAAGACACAAATATTACATCACAGCCCTTTGGCTAAACTCCCACCGCAGGCTGAGCCCCCAATCTACGTCACACTCTCTGTCCAGATTCTGCCAATAAGGTTCGATTCCTCCTCGGTCTTTCTCTGGGCTTCCACGGAGAACTAAGCTTCCCAACCCAGCTACACTCTCTGGCTGACGGAGGGACCCGACTCCCTTGCTGGGCTCTGAGTGAAGGAAGGAGCACCCACAGGGGCTTGGCCTTATATGACTTTTCCTGTCCGTAAAGCCCCTCCCACACACTACTGGGCGAGGTTTCTCTCCTGAGGTGCTATTCTGGTTGCCTGGCAACCATGCTTCCAGTTGCACTGGCACTTCAGGTAGCCACACTCCCAGGACTTCATGGCAGGAGAACGTCCTTATCAATTTGAACGATTCAAAACTGGAAGGGGTAACAATGTTACCCTGCTTGCTTAGGACACTTTTTAAAAGGATTCCCAAAACTGTCCAAATCGTCTCTTGTGGGGGAAAATTAGCTCTGAGCATGGCTTTAGCCATGCAAAGAGTGCATTAGGTAATTAGGATCTTTAACCCAATGTTTACGGGGTCAGGCCCAGAAAAGAAATCACACAAGTTGTTCAAGTTTAAGTATTTTATTGACATTGATGTTAAAGTCCATACAATCACTCAGCTGCACTCACTCCAACAAGCATACAAGACTATAGACAGTTAGAAAGAGGTGAAAATTAAGAGAGAGAGAGAGACATAAGGGTTTGATTTAATACTGTACCGATCCAGAAGTCTTCAACTGGGAGAAAACGATCTCAGCCTTGCCTTTAGGGGCCGAGGGGAGCTTACCAGCTTCATGGTTTGCAGATCTGAGAGAACTCCTAACTCCACAACTCCCAACTCCAAAACCAAAACTCCCCAAAAGAATGAGAAAATGTGCCTAGTTACAGAGCTGACCCATGTCCTGGGAAACCAGATGGCTGCAGTTTTTATTAAGATGGATTTCAGCTTTTGTAGTTCAAAGAAAATACAGCCTAACACCCTTGTAGTTTCCTGCAAGATGAGTATCTCATCCAGAGATGCATACCTCAAAGTGTCAAATTCCAGGCTGTTTGCATTGTTTATTTGTTTCCAGGGAGTTATTGTCTCCTGATCGCTGCTGAAAATCCATTCAAGTGGCCTTTGAGCCATTTGCAAGATTTAGCCAGGATGTGACAGAAAAGAGCTACTCTTTTGATCTATCTCCATAGCCACTGCCTGCATGTCCGTCCAGTATATCTCTATGGCTCACTATGTTTGATATAAAATAATTAGGATCCTCACGACATAGCTTTTAGCTGTGTTAGGGTGCTTACACTAATATATTGGAAAATAGGAAGAGAATTCAAAAGGATAAGCTAGAAAACTGAGTTGAAATTAATAATATCTAATTCAGCAGGGAGAAATATAAAGTTTGGGACTGAGACTGTTTTGGCTGCCTTGGTGGATGACCTGTGCTGGCAACTAGATGGGGGAGCGTGTCCCTCTTGGTTCTGCTGAACCTTTTGGCAGCTTTCTGTATAATTGGCCATAGTATCCTTCTGGATCACCTTGTGAGGATGGGACTTGGGGGCACTGTTTGACAGAGGCGTCATTCCTTCCTGGAGGACCAAGCCCAGAAGGTGGTGCTTCGAGACTCCTGTTGAACCCCTTATCCTTTGGCCTGTGGAGAGCCTCAGGGTTCTGTCCCGCATGCTATTTCACATCTCCGTGAAACCGCTGGGATAGATTGTCTGGAGTTTTGGGATTTGGAGCCATCAGTACGCAAAAAACACCCAACTTTATTACTCCTTTCCATCACAAGCCGAGGAAGCTGTTTTGCTCCTAAACCAACGGCTGTTCTCAGTAATGGATTGGAAGAGGGCAAACAAATTGAAATTTAATCCAGACAAAAGAGAGGTACTCTTGCTCAGTTGAAAGAGAGATCAGGGAATCAGGATTCAGCCTGTGTTAGATGGGGTTACGCTTTCTCTGAAGACACAGGTCCAGCCCAGATGTCCTCCTGAGGACACTCTCAGCCTGGGAGCCCAGGTCTCAGCAGTAGTCAGGAGTGCGTTCGCACAGTTAAGGCTTGCGCACAAGCTATGCTCGTTCCTTGAGATGTCAGACCTGGCCAGAGTAACACATGCCTTGGTTGCATCCCAGTTGGATTATTGTAACAGGCTCTACGTGGGGCTGCCTTTGAAGAGCGTTTGGAAACTTCAGCTGGTCCAGGGGGCTGCAGCCAGATTGTTAACTGAAGGGATCACACACACACACACCTTGTTGCAACAGCTCCACTGGCTGCCAGTCTGTTTCTGGGCACAATTCAAAGTGCAGTTGATGACCTTTAAAGCCCTACAGGGCTCACATCCAGGACCGTATTTTCCACTATGAACCAGTCCCGCTTTGAGATCTGGTGGAGAGGCCCTTCTTTCTGCCTCGCCACCTTCACACATTCATCTGGTGGGAAAACGAGAGAGGGTCTTCTCAGTGGCTGCTCCCAGGCTGTGGAACTCCCCTCCCAGAGAGGACACACCTCCCTCCCTTCTTTCCATAGACAATTCAATAGCAACAGCATGTGTGTTTCTATACCGCTTATTAGCTAAGTGTTCTCTAAGCAGTTTACAACGTGTTAGCTAATTGCCCCCAACAAGCTGGGTACTCATTTTACTGACTGCGGAAGGATGGAAGGCTGAGTCAACCTGGAGCCCTGCAGAGTCGAACTCAGTGTTGTGGCCGCAGTACCGGCATTTAACCACTACGCCACCAGGATTCCTGTTCATTTTACTTAAAGTCATGTTTATCTTGGCAGACATTCAGTAAATGATCATTGACTGACTAAAGGAAGGTGCTGGTTATTTTTAATTGTGATCTGTTAGTTGTTTTTAATGGACATTTTTATTTTGTTTTAATTATTATGTGCCTATTTAATTTCTGTTTTAACTTTTGTACATTATGGTTTTTTAACTCTGTTTTCTTTTTCACATGTATTGTAGGCTGCTTTGACTCCTGCCAAGGAAAAAGGAGAATATAAACAAAGTTGATAACAACAACAACAACAACAACAATCAAGAGCAAAACGCAGGATTCTACTGTTAAAAAAGGGATTTGGAAAAGAGCACAAAGAAAAATCAAAGACTGAGAAGAGGAAATCCTCTGCTCTTCAAGGAGCTCTTATTTGGGAACTTCTGGCATCATATTTGAATCAGAAAAGAAGAATGGAATATTCTGTACATCTACATTCATATCCCAGAACCCATGGAGAGGAGAAGCTGTATAAGTGTATGGAATGTGGAAAGAGCTTCAACAATAGTGGAACATTTAGTAAACATCTAAGGATTCACACAGGGGAGAAGCCATTTAAATGCATGGAATGTGGAAAGAGCTTCAGTCAAAGTACACATCTGCATTCCCATCAAAGGACACACACAGGGGAGAAGCCATTTAAATGCATGGAGTGTGGAAAGAGCTTCTCTCAGAGTCAACATTTATGTTCACATCAAAAAACCCACATGGGGGAGAAATCATAAATGTACAGAATATGGAATATGCTTCTGTTGTGACAGAATATTGGCTAAATATGAATTAACTGTTGGATGGAGAGGAGAGAGTTAATGGTCTTGTTGCTGCGCTGTTCCCATAGCAATTGATACTGTAAATATTTGACTTCTTTTTCACAGGTCAACATGACCTGGTTCCCTTGAGAAAATTTGCCTGTGTTATGTGTTTATGTTCTCTCGGCAAGGCTACACAGCTGTGTTCCGGTGTTTTGGTGGATTCTGCCATGTTGTGACTATTGCATGTAACGTTCACACGAAAAATCAGCCGTGTAAACATGTTATTGTTCTGGAGTTTATGTTTTCCTACAAAAGAGGTTTGTCTGAGAAGCCCGGTCTCACCTTTGCTCTGGACTCTTTTCTGTTGCTGTTTTTGCTCTGTGTGATGCGTGGATGCCACAGTGACGCATGGCAATTGCTGAACTGCTAGTCTTGATTTTAATACCCGCAATAAATTAGTTAAATGCCTTTGAGGCTTGAGTGGCTGGTTTTTCTCTCCTGGCTGTGGGATGGTTTTCTTTAATGCAGCGCTCTGCAAAGTGGGGCATGGTGGGCTTGTTTATTTTAAGCAGCACCCCGGTTTTATTTTTGACATTAACTCACTCAAGGTGATTCACTGATTGTATTATGTGTATTGTTTTCATGTTGGAGATTTAAAAGCATAATTTCCATGGAGAAGGACAACCCCCCAAGGTAAATATCGGGAAAATGGGGGACTCTTTATTTTCTTCACCCAGGTTTCCCGCAAACTCCCTCCTTCTCCAATGTGCCTCATTCTCTGGCTTCTTTCAGGTGCTGAATTCCCCATTGCCTTTTTTTTTTTTTTTTTTGGCCATGTAATGCTGTTATAGTAGCACTATATATCGTGGACATTTACGTCTGAGAAGAGGTCCATGATGTAATCTTGGAAGCCAGGTTGAGAGCATCTGGGTGGAAATTAAAGGGGAGAGAACCACCAGTAATGCCATTGTGGGTGTCTACAACAGACCTCTAAGCCACACTGAGGACTTGGATGATGCCTCCCTGGAACAGACAACCAGACCTTCAGAAAGCAGAGATATAGTAGTCATGGGAGAATATCAGCACCAACACATTTCTCAGTTGCCTTGTAGACAATTTCAGAGTCCAGAAGGTGGAGGAGAGAACAAGGGGGACAGCTATTCTAGACCAGATCCTACCAACAATGAGTGAGTTACTTTATTGATTAGTGAATTGACCATATCAAACAATGAATGGCAAATGTGATAAAATGTAAAGAAGCACAATATATAGGATACAATGCATAAAATGTCATTGGATAAGATAAATTAGACAAAATAAAATGACATAATTGTATTGGTTAAATTAATAATAGCAAGTTATTGTCTTATAATAGACTAAAAGGTAATAAAATACAGAACCAGCACATCTTCAGATAAGTTCATCACCTTTACATGCAACCCTGATGTGCTCAATAAAACATCCTCTCAGTTGAACAGCCCTACCTATGAATTTAGCAGTTCAGTTACAACCTTTGTATTTGTACCTTGAAGGAAGTGGGCTAACCATTTACTATGGTCCTAGGGTGTAATTCTGTCGAGTGTTGTCTGTAGGAACTGGGCCCTTTCTGTGTCATGTAGTTTGCAGCTGAATAGGACATGCTCAGTATCTTCTACTTCAGAGGCCCCACAGACACACGTTCTCTCGATATCTGGCACTGGATGGAATCGTCCATATCTGACCAGGGAATCGACCTGCTCGAATCTTGCTCTGGTTAAAGCTGTTCTGTAATATTGGGTCAGGTCCATTGTCAGATATTTTTCTATTTGAAAGGACTTTCTATTTTGGGCCAACCGTTTCATTGACCTAATATTTGCGAGTGTCTCAATATCAATTTGGGCTTTTACATCCATAACTCTTTGTTTAAATATTCCTATGGCCTGATGTCTAACTGATAATAAGTATTGTATTGAAAAACCAAGATGTGCGATAATTTGATAAAGCTGGCTAACCCATGTAGTGTGTTGAAAATTCCCATCTGTTCTTCCAGGCACGTTTTTGGAAATCTGTCAGAATCCAATGAAAGGATCTTCCACCAGTAATTGAAGGCTTTAATTATAGTCAGACTGTAAATTGAATGGGTGCCTCTTTCAGCTCTTTCTGCTGCTACAGGAGTATTCCTGTCGGTCCCCAAAACAGTCCTCAAGAAACGTGCCTGATTTTGTTCAAGTGGGAGGGCCTTTGAGAGCCCCCACAATTCAGCACCATAGGTTAGAACTGGTGTAATTTTTGCGTTATATACCTTCCAAATTGGGAGCAAGGAAGTTGGGTGATTATAACTGAGCAATTTAATTAACATTTTGGGACCTGCTGTAGCCTTTGTGGAACTTTGTTCGAAATGATTAGTCCAAGGCCCTGTATCTGTAAAAACAACCCCTAAGTATGAAAAGCAATGGGTGTTATTTATAGGCTCCCCGTCCAAGTACCCATTATGTTTGACCCCTCTTTCCCAAATGCCACCACTTTGGATTTGGACTTGTTGATGTTCAAACAAATGGCGGCACAACAGGCACTGAATTTCCTCAACAGTCTTCTCAGACCTACTTGGGAATGAGCCATTAGAACCTTATCATCTGCATATAGAAGGATATTAATATGCCTGTTTAGCATCTTTGGCATCTGTACATCTATAGAATAAAGAAATCCAGGAATGTCATTAACAGCATCGGGGCCAGAAGACACCCCCGTCTGACACCTTTAGCGGAGGGTATATTCCGAGTAAGGGAGCCATTGCATCCAGTACGGACCTCCAAGGATGTATTTGTATAAAGGGCCTCAACCAGGTATAGGAGTCCAGGTTCCATGTTTAACTTCTCCAGCTTCCTCCATAAGATGTCTCTATTTATGGAGTCAAATGCCGCACTCAGGTCTATAAGGGCTGTAAATAGATGATTGCCATCAGTTGTGTATTTGGTAATAAGGTGTTGTGGAATAAAACAATTCTCTATTATAGAGTATCCAGATCTAAACCCGGCCTGTTCTTCCACTAATACGTTCTTCTCAGTTACCCAGTCCTCAATTTTACTTAGGAGATGTTTTGCATACATCTTAGCTGTTATGTCCATAAGGCTGATGGGTCTGTAGTTTCTGGGATCTTCCTTATCTCCTTTTTTATATATGGGAATTGTGATGGAAAGTTCCCATCCTGTTGGAATATGGCCAGTGTTGTCTATGTAGGTAAACCTTTCTGCCAACAATGGTGCCCTCCGGTCAGTATGTGCCCTGAAAAGTCCTGGAGGCAGGAAATCTGCCATAGCTGGAGTAACATGTCCTCTATTTACTCTGTGATTTGATATTTGTAAAGTGATTTGATTGGGCTGAAGAGAATAATTGCAGTTTGAATGCCTTTTCCTCTTTGGTGTGTAGTCACAAGATATTTGTTTGTCCCTCCTCTTCATGTATGGAGTCAGCTGACTCTGGGCCTCATTTTCCCTATTCTTCATTCCCCGAGGGGAGGTAGAATTGTCCATAACTTCCTTTTTGCCTGATTTTGTAGTACACTTTGTACAGAAGATCTGAGCTTCAGCAGAAGAGTCTTTTTGCTGATTTTCAGTAATTTTTTTGAGGTTCTCCTTCAAAAAATCTGCTTTAGTTTTGATTATAGACAGCTGCTCAAAAATAGAGATCACAGTTTGCGCTGTCAAAAGGCACTGTCTGGATAGAAAATCAGTTAAGTTGTCAAGTTTGATTTTGTTTTAGTTTTTGCATTCTTAGCTTGCAAATGCTGTTCGGCTGCTGAGCAGCTGTCTGTTGGAATGAGGGGGCAGCCACCTTTTCCACAAAAGCAGGAGGATCTAAGAGTGGTTGGCTTTCAATTTCTGCTTGCAGGTCCCACTCCAGTCTATTATGTGCACCAGAAAGATAAGAGGGAGTTTGATTACTTCGCTTACTTACAGGAGACGCTTGCTTGCTTGTTCGGCAGCAGCCAACTTTCCAGCTCTGTAAGTCTGTCCTCATAGGGCTTCATGGCTTCCAGGCCTCTCACCATTTGGGCCGCCCTCTTCTGGACTTGCTCCAGCTTGACCGTGTCCTTCTTGAATTGGGGTGCCCAGAACTGGACACAGGATTCAAGATGGGGTCTAACCAGAGCAGAGTAGAGTGGGACTAGCACCTCCCTCCATCTAGACACCAGACTCCTATTGATGCAGCCGAGAATCGCATTGGCTTTCTTGGCTGCCGCATCACACTGCTGATTGGGAATGTGCTTGAAACCTGCTGATTTATGGGGAAATTTGAAATTGGGCGGATAAAGATGAACGCTGGTTCAACTTCTTCATGTTCAACCTTTTCAACATTTTTGTCACGACATTTCCAGGACTAGAAACATTGGACTTTGACACAAAAACTTGTCAGTCCAAGGCACGCGGGCAGCTAAAGCGCAGTTTTGAGTGGTAACGCTGTTCTAATTTCCCAGCATCTTCAGGGGGCCAATCTGAAGAAACCCAAATGAACTCTGTTTTATTCAGAGTTCATCCTGTGTGGGCTTCTAATATTGAAGGGTCAGAGGTTGGCCATGAAGTCCAAGTTGGGTAGAGGAATGCAAAGAAAAAAGTATTCCTAATCAAGGGGAAGAAATGTGGAAAAGGCAAGAGTTATCAGGTTCTCAGGAATCTCAAGGAAAATCAGTTTAGGCATTTCTAGCACATTTTGTCCCCACCACTGAGAAATTGCGGCTTCTTCCTACTAGCAGCTGCTGTAACAAACTGAAATGTAAGGAAAAGGTCCAATATGGTGCTTGCTTACTAATCTTCCATTATGGTTTAAAGCCTGCTCTTTCACCACATTCGCTATGGTTAGGGGCACAGGACGCCGGCAGAAGTGTGAAAATCAAGTATCAAAATGTGTGTGTGTGTGTGTGTTCTGCAGGGAGGGGGCCGAGGCGTGGTGGGGAGAGGAGGCACCCAGAGTCCAAATCAGGTCAGGAAAAGACAAGGGAAAGCGGGTGGGTCAGCATGGTGGCCCTAACTTCCCCCCTCTCTCCCCCATCTCCTCCCTTGGTTGTGTGTGTGTGTGGGAGGGGGGCACTGGGAGAGGGTTTGTGGTGCTGAGAAATCAGGCAGTGAGCTGTCCTTCGCTCGCCAGGCAGCAGCTGGTGGTGGAGGAGGAGGACCGGGGTGGGTTTTTAAAGGGCTGCATGGCCTGAGCAGAGCCACTAAGAGGGAAGGCTCCCCCAGAGAAGAAGCACTTGCAGAAACTCTCAAATCATCCAATTTGTGAACGTGAAACCCACAAATGTGGAGGGCTGACTGTATCATCAATAACCTCCTATGATTTGCTGTATATTTTTATATATTGTTGCTAGGTAGATTTTTCCAAAAACTGGCAAGGCAAATGTCTGCTTAACTGCCAGACTGCTCAGTCTGAAAGCTGACATCAGGACTGGTGCAAACTCCTGTCTTCAGGTCACTAGTGCCTCCATCGTGAGCCCTAAAGGGGACAGCCTTCCTTGATACCCCTCTGTCTGCAATCCCACCGGGATGAGAATCTCTTCCACCACAACTGGGGGGCTCTTCTCTACTTAGAAAGCCTCAGGCACTGCAGGGGTTCCCACCCACCTACCCGGCTTTCTTCAACATGCTGATCCATGTGCTTCCCTGATGCAACGGCTTCCTGGGTAAGCAATCACACACTTGGGAGACACCGACGGCAGCTGAGGGGCCAGGGAGGTGGGTCGGCTGGCTTGTGAGGAGCCGGGACAGGCTTCTTCACGGCTGCAGGAGAGGCCAGGTAGATCTTCGGTTAGCAGGCACGGCGAAAAGAGCTCTCAAGCACAAAGCCCCCTGGCTCGGTTTGCATCCCTCCCTGCAGCAGCATCACATTTCCAGTCCATCCATCTGAACCCTCTTGTGAAGGACTCAAGGGTCTCAAGGGTCTGTGAGATAATAATGTTTTAGTGTTGCAAACGTTTGTGCATTTTCCACCTGGAAATATTCTAAGGCCTGCTGCAGGGGCAAGTGCTACGTTGCATCAGAGACACAAGTTTGGTGGAAGCCTCTCTGAGTGGGAAGTTTCCCCAGACTTCCCTGTTGAATCCCCGAAAAGAGAATCTGCCAAAATTCCTGTGGGGAGGACTTCCGGTGGTGCGAACGTGGCGTCCAGTCGGGATCCGCGAAGTGGCGGTATCCCGATGCCCAGGGGAGATCGGTAACTCCAACTAACTCCAACTAATTGCGATCTTACTGAGAGGAGTGTCACCCCCGGGGAAGGGGGAACTCAGGGGCGATTCGAAGGGGGCCCATTGGTGGCAAGCAACGAGTGGAAAGGAAGAAAGAAGACTCTTGCCGAACGAAGTAAGAAACGACGGGCCGGAGAGTCGCCATTATCTCCCCGGGTGCCAACAAGAGGCACGACCCACAGCACTACCAACCGCTAATAAATTCGTTAAGCGTGATAAGAAATTTTCTCCTTACCAGCTGGGTAAGTTTATCCGACGTTCCTTTTTTGAGGATAAGCGGGTGGCGAATAAATCCAGTCCTCAAAGAGGAAAAGCAGTGGAGAATTATGGTTGTCCTGTGTTGGGGACTCCCTAGCAGCCTTTAATAATCCCCCAGCTGAAAACTTTAAACTTCAGGACTTTTATAGAAACAGGAAGAAGAAATGGCTTCGTTGTAAAGGGGTGAG